>VMDR010031203.1:0-12118 GCA_007922815.1 Macrotus californicus | reverse complement strand
TGAAACTTCAAATAATGGGTAAGCCATGTGATAGCAAAACATCAAAAGTTTCACCTTGATAGCCTGCCATGAATTTCTTACCCAGAAAATAGGGCTTTGGGGCAGTGGATAGTTCAGACAGTCAAGATTAGAAATAAGGCGCAGACACACCTTTGCTAATCTGATGAGCATTAGCAAAGGACGAACAACACTAGCAGTCTTTGGAGTTGGGAGAAACCTATTAATGACACTACGGGCGCCTCTCCAAAAGCACCAAGAACTCAAATATAGTCATTGAAAATTAATTTAAAAAGGGATGTTTAGGCTTCTTGCTTGAAATATGTAATACAACTATAATTACATGATATGATCAAAAAGGAGCTCCTTCAAGTGAGTGAATTTATCAGATAATTAAAGCTAATTTCTGGACAACAAACAAATGACCTGAAATCACCATTGAGCTTTACCAAATTACTTATTGAATTTTCCATCCTCAGTAACTGTGTTGGTATTAGGAAATATTCTATTCTGATTTTTGGCCTTCACTGAAGAAGGTTTTTTCCCCCTGCTATATATCTTCTATCACTACATAGTGCTCTCCAATCAGTAATCTTATAAAAATAGTAAAAAGAAACAAGTATAATGCATTTTTAAGAATAACATCTCATCTAAAATTTAAACATTTTAACTGCAGCAACATTCCTCTGAGTTCCAAATAAATAAAGAGAAAATTCTTTTTGTGTACCTAACAATTTTTAACAACCTGGGACATGTAAATTTATAACATATTTCCCTGACAAAAATATACATTTAATCATATTATAAATAAATTTGTTCATCAAAAGTTTACTATTTGAAAATCAAATTTATACTTAATTTTTTACTGTTTTTATCTCTTTTTTTAAAGTCACAGTAATGGCTGAAAATTAGTTAATGTTTTATAGCAAATATTTAGATTCACTAGCTAGCCGTAAACCATAAGTATCATCGTTATAAAATTATGATGATAAGATATGTTATAAAATCATGTGGTCCAACTATAAACCAGCTTAATGTTAGTTTGTATTGCATCTCTTACTCCAAGAAAAGAAAAAAAATCTGGCATTTGGCTATTATGAAAGTATCAAATGAAAACAAACATAGGACTCATTATTATCAGGATATCCTTAGAATGTATTAAGCTATAACTGTTAATCTTATTTTCATTTTTAATCACGTAACTCCAAAACACTTTTTATAAATGATATAAATTTTTGTTTTGGAAAATATTTACTGGTTATAATAGAATTTAGAAGTCCTTTAAAAACCTGACACTTGTAAGAGGAAATTGATAGCAGAATAGGTCAAAAACAGGGCACTTGGCTAGGTTTTTGCAGAAATGATATATTGTGAACTCATATTCTCAGCAAGTACTAAGTAGTAGGAAAATTCTGATGAAAGAGCATGCCAATAAATTTTGCACTTACTTTGCAGAGGCAAATTGTCTGTAATGCACTGTAACTCCAGCTCCTGGGTCCATTCCATCTTTGGCCGCATCTGTATCACCTGATAGTCACCCTTTTCAGTCATGGACCCAGGTTGACTGTTGATTGGTGTCTTTCTCAAGGTCTTCATGTGCTGTTGAACTTCTGCCAAAAGGACAGCTTGTATTGCTTCAGTTACCTGTTAAATTTGTGTTTCCATATAAATTATATTTAGTATTATTACAAATATTTGGGGTCTTGCACAAAACCCAAAGCCTAGGATTTTGATTAGAAAGATTTCACATAAATTTCAATGCTCCATTCCACATGGATTAGTATCTGAAATAATTGGTAGATACTGAGAACTGGAACCCAAACCACACATTGTTTTTTGTAAATGCAAGAAATTATAGAGGAAAATTGAAAGAAGTTCTGAATTCTTTCTCTGAAGACATTTTCATTTCTACCAGGAAATAAATAAAATTAATTAGAGTATATCATAATGCTCTTAAAGACAAGTTTAGCTTCTCAAACGATGTCTAGCTCTAAAGCACTATTTGCCTAAAAACATTTGATTTAAACTAGGTTTAATACAGAAGATTAAAGACACAACTTTAATAACAAATCTCACTCGGAACTCTGTGTATATGTATGTGACTTTACATAGCTCAAAATACTGCAAAATGCAACTTCTGATTATTGTATATACCCAGGCAAGGATCTGTGGTTGAGTGGAAGGGGTGGGGGAATGCTTGTCTGAGGGCATCTATCCACTATCTTCATTTTTAAAATGAAGAATCTGGGACATGGCATCCCAAGTTCCACACAGACTGTGAACAGGCCTTCCAAGCCTTGCTTCTATGTCTTTTTGTATATCTCATTCCAAGGTCCTTTACCATTATCCCTGTGTAAAAAGCCAGTGTACCTTAGCCTCTTTCTGGAGAGAAATGAGACAAGGTCCAGAAGTTAAGTCAAGTTCAAGGAAAATCAAGTGCTGAATCAATGAGAAAAAAGGAGGGTCACCACTGATCTAGGTGAACTTGGGACACCTTCCCATTATCCTTTTCTGCCTGACAGTTAGACCTTTCATATGGCCACAACCCAATGCCTGCTCCTTTCCCCCTCCCAAGCCTACTCTCTAATGACTCATGTCCTACCATCTCCTCTGAATTATCTTCAGTCTCATTCAATGTCTAGGGCTTGGGCTTTGGGACAACACTAATGGGACTGATGATGGAGAGAGGCTGATGCCAAAAACAGAACATGTATTCATTTAAATACTTATTTGGTCTTTTTTATGTGGCATAGCAGCATAAGAGAATTTTAGGCTCTAGGGACACTCAGAGAGCTGTTACTGATGGCAAATTCTTACTGAACTAGTGGGCAGAAGGAGCCAGGCCCTTGACCTTCAATATGGGAAGCTTCCCAAATGTATCAGAGTGGCTTCTTGATCTCTGATCATTCCTCTGTTCTTGTCCACTCAAATGCTGGGTTAGGTGAATGAAGTGATTTTACCATTGCATACCACGTCTACTAACATCATAGTACTGCTTGTCACAGTACAGGTAGAAAATGCTTCCTTGTGCATATGGCATGATGAGATTCTCAACACTGTGTCAGCCCTTGCATGCCATGAATCTAACTAACATACATTTCTACATATCATGATATGGGTGAATCATGCCTATCAATGTCTACCATGTTATAATATATGATATGATATGAACTATTAAAATAATGCTTACTAGTATATACTCCATCACAATTTGGTGAACCATGCTTATTTATGTGTACTATATGATGGAATACACTATATTAATTATTCATAAATAGCTCTACATCACCGCATTTCATGTTAATTTTGTCACACACTTTATTTGACAGCACTGATTACAAGATGTGGGTGATGTGGTGAGTGAAAGGAGCTCTGACTCAGAGACGAGAAAGCCCAGCTTTCTGGCCCATCTATGACCGTGAGCACAAGCGCTGCCTGGGGCACGCTCAGATCCTTCCTTCTCTGGGACTTCATGTTCTCACTTACAAAACAAAGTCTGTGATGCTGCGCGAGGCCAGAATGAGGGCTTCCAGTCACAGCATCTTGTGTGGAACTGTCTCCTGTCCATAGCTGTCATTCAGAAGGCTAGTAGTGGAGGGTGTTTCAGACCCGTGGTGCATCTAGTTTATGGGCTAGCCCTCAAAAAAGAGCTGTTTGGCCATATTCCCACCTGGGATCCTGGCTGCCCTCTCCCTGGGATCATTATCATCTCCGAGGAGCGCCCACGACTGTGATTTAGAATATTTTCTGTCCCCCTGGGTAGAATGGTCTATAACAACTTAGATCAATACTCTTCTCTAAAAATATATGGGAATTTATGTAATTTTGTGTAACATTTCTAATTATTGGATCTATATATTATGACCACATTTTTAACTATTGAATTTTGTTTTTGACATATTTGTCACTACAAGTGCATATTATAAGAATTAATAATAATATTAAAAAACAAGAGGAAGTAAAAATAACAAGATAAAACATATTAAAAATAATGAGTAGGATACTCAGAACCACAAAACTTAAAAGTGAATACTGAATGGCACACCCCCAGCTGGAAACAAACTCAAAATACACACGTTATGCTCAGTGTGAAATCAGCAAAGCATGGTTCCAGTTCAGAGAAATGACAAAGCTTATAAGCAGGTAATAACATTATCACAGTATCTGGTATACAGTGGACACTAAGTAAATACTAATGGAATTGAAATAGATTCTGTACACTTTAAAAATATAAACTGTGGAAAGTAGAATTTATTGATAATGTGTAACTATCAATACTTGAGTTTCTGTAGTATATATAGTAGAAAAAATTTTGCAGATGGTAGGGATAAAATTTACTCCAACAAAATATAAAATTTATACAGTGGTTTACAAACTGTGATTTTAATAATAGCTAGAATTGAAAGCACTATGTCTGTAAAGCTGTCTTCCAAATGCAAGTTTCTTGAAAATAGATCATATGCAAAGTATTATACACTTATGAGGGAAATGTACAGGGTTTAAAATAAGGGTTACCAATTCATCGGCTGGAAAGAGACAGCCACAAATCTGGGACATACACTTATTACTGGAAGTACTATAGTACCATAGGCAAGCTAAAAATTTTAATGGTTTTCTATTAACACCTTGAAATAGCACAAAATGTTATGAAGACTCAGATCCCGAGGTCTGTGTGTAGTTCAATGTCTGAATTTCTGGTATAAAAGCATTTCCCCAACACTTGGCTCACACTGGCCTTTCATGCCTTTTCAGCATCTCCTGAAAGGTATCACTTCTGCCTTAGAGACTTGGATCTCATGTTTCACCCACTAGAGTTAGATTATAAAATCCCAAGAACTCCAATGAAGCTTCAGGAACATGCAAAATAGCAAATCCAAAACCTTGCTGTTGCTTTCCCAGCATTTATTTCTATGTTGGGTATGCTTCCTGGGTGAGAAGCAGAGGAGACAATCTCTAGATGAGCTCATTCATCTGAAAAATACACTCCTTACTCCTCCCTTATAAGGCATCCCCCCATTCAATTTCTGAAGTAGGATTTTGCTCTATTTTAGGAAAGCATTCCATTCTCACCTAGTGCTCCTAAAATACATTGAAAAGTAGATTCAAGTTAAAATGATTCAACTAACTGCTTAAATGAACAGCTTTATTAGTAATTTGAGGACTAGTTAATGAAGCATTTAAATGAATACTTGCAAAAATCTGTTTTTCCTGAAGGACCCAGGAATTGTCATTCCCACTTTACATAAGAGGAAAATAAATAGTCAAGTTGAACCTATCTTCCAGGGTCACTCATCAGGGTAGTGGCCGAGGTGAGAGAAAAACTGTAAAGCTTAGACTTCCTACAGTATGAGTCACAAATGCTCTGGTAATATTTTTCCTGCTCCCAGCATTTTGCACAAGGTCATAGAATCATACAACCTAAAAGATCCATTAGTCTAAACATGCCCAAATCACATTAAAACTTATCTGAAGGTCAAATGAACTACTACACAAGATCTTTAGTTGGAGCAGTTCAGGATAAATGTTCTGTTGAATTATTTTCTTTAAGGACTTTTTCCCAGTTGTGGAATTCTTTGGCTACTAAAGACAAAGAAATCTCACCTTTAATAGATAGACTCTTTTAGGGTGATTGCTAATATGCTCATTAAGACAACATGTACTGATGTTCACTTGATTATCACAGAGTCTTTTTTCATAGCCATTCATTCATCCATTCATTCATTCATTCAATATTTATTGCCTGGCTACTGTCACTACTGGTTTTCTGGCCACTGCTCAAAGAGGGGTGAGTGAGACCAAGTTCCTGCTCTCCGGGAATTGCTGTAACAGTGAGGAGACAGAAGATGAACAAAGAGGAAACAAAACAACAACCACAAAACCTACATGGTATAGTTTCCACTAAGAACAAGGGCAACAAAGAAAATTAAACTGGGTAAGGTGATGGGATTGGAGGTATGGGGGTTGGGGAGGTGACACTATTAGGTGGAGTGATCAGAGAAGACCTGCCTGAGAAGTTGGCTTTGAGCAAATTATGAATGGAAAAATGAGAATCCCAGCTTAAGAGAACAGTAAGGTCCTGAAGAGGAAATGAAGATCAGTGTGGTTAGTAAGAATAGGAGAGAGAATGATGAGCAAAGAGGTTAAGCCAGGGGCAAATCGTATAAAAACATGTGGGCCATGGTAGTAAGTTTCAACAGCGATTCTGACTGTGTGTGTTTGGCTTCAGAGTGTCAACCCCCTCAGCTTGTTCTGAGTTAATTTTCTTTGTTTTTCTGTAACCAAAAGTAACCATTTTTAATTGGAGTTATTGCTATTCTTGTCTTGCAAATTTGATAGTCAATAAGCTCAAAAAGAAGAATAAAGTTCTAATAGGTATTTATCTAATCAATGCACAGATATTTTTTTGTACAATGTACAAAGCTATCCACTTAGCTTTTAGGACCTAAAAAAAGCTTGGGAAGAGAAAAATAACTTAAATTGGGCATTGAAAGCAGCTCTCTAAATCAGCTCACAGATGATGTACTCTCAGGATAGAAAAATGATTTCTAATAACACTTACCAAATTCCTAAACCTATGGACCTTTACACCCTAGGCATGACACATTTTGACATAAAATAACAGATAATTCTGCCACAAACTGAAACCTCAATGAGCAATAAGTTACTGATGACATGAACATCTCTTCCTTAGCTCTGTCCATTCATTCCCTTCACCTGGCTCATCCTTGCATATGTTATTTTCCATTTTTCCCTTTTCCTCATTGTTCGTCTCTGCATTAGCTCTGTTAAATGAAATGCCCTGGGAGGACATTTTGTGAGGACAGGAGTGCCTACTGACTTGTACTTTCAAGTAAAGGTACAGAGAGTACGGACGAAACAGCAGCAGGGCGCTCTCTCATAGTTTTAAGAACATGAGCTGTGTCTTACCTGCACAGACTGGTCTCTCCAACAGGAAATCAGTTTCAAAAGTGAACTGTCAGCTTCAGGTATATGGGATTCATTCTTACCTGGAAATATATAGAACACATTTATAACTTGAAAATATTAAAAATGGATACACCCTAATGGTCCTCCACTCCAGCTGCACACTGGGATCACCTGGGCAGATGTGTTGTCACAAACACCAATGCCCAGGGTCAGTCTTCCAGAGATTCTGATTTAGTGATTCTCAGGCTGAGGGTGGGGCAGGAATTAGCACTGTGTAAAAGTACCTCTGAAGATTTTCAGGTTTAGCCACAGCTGAGAACCATTAATTAATTTATATGTATTTTTAATAATTATATTAATATATTTTTACATTAAAACAAATTCATCTTTATGAGTATACCTTAAACCCATCATTGTACCTTTTTGCCAACAAAAGGCAATGTTCTAATAAAATAATATAATATTTCCACCTAAACAGATCACCAAATTTTATAACTCCTTTTCCACCCAAATAGTTTCTAAAATTATACATTGCATCTCACACAGAAATCATATAAAAGACTTCCTTTGACTTGTCCTTACCCAGGTATACTGCTCTGATCAATAGATACAGCACTTCTGTTTCAATTTGCCTCATTTTGTTATGTATTCTTTCCCTTAAGTTTGCCCTCTTGAATCTTCTTTCTATCCATTTGCCTTAATGTTCAGTGTAAAATTTTAAGAGTGAGCTAAGGTTTGGTTTATTTAAGTTGATCTATAGAGTGTCCAGCAGTTTCCTACACAAGAATGCACTTAATAAGTGCCTTTTCATTAATTGAAAATGTACATATTATCATCCAAATGAAAAATCGATGAAGTTAGCTTTCTGATAGGTAAAATGTACTATCCAGGTGACAGATCCCGGGAATGAGATAAAAACAATGAGGGCTTGTGCTGGGGCGTTGGAGGGGGGGGGAGAGAATGACTATAATTGTCTGTTTAAATTAACATATTAATATATGTTTGAAATCCTGCTATCAAATTTTAAAATTAGTATTAGTTCAATATGTATTTCATTAAATCACCATTTTAAATATTAAATATTAAATAGATAAGGGTGTGTGTATATTACATTAATGGTCAAGGGAAATGTGTTAGAAGGTATTAGATACAATGTAAATTGAAAACATGAAAGAAATATATATAAGAAACTTATAATTCATTAATATCATTTCTTCCTGATGAAACATATAATTAGAATTTGAAATGACCAAGATCAGTGCATAAAACACACCAGCATGCATTATAATTCTAAAATCATATTTTCCATTTTTTCATGAGCACAGCAGGTAAGAGAAATTTTTTTGATCTCTCTCCTTTCTTCCTCTCTTTTTGTTGACCTTGTGGTTTTACCATCAAAGCGAAGTATCGGTCTCAACTGTAACTACTTACTGGCATCATGGGGTACTTCACAGCGCACTTTAATGTGATGTTAAAATTTTAATATGAGGTAGAAATGAGAGCCAACTTTTCTTGGCAATGTCAGTGAGTTAAAAGAATTCATTGCAACATCAGAGGGGAAAGATAAAAAGAAAGCATCCCAGTTTTCCAATATTACCTAGTCACCATTCTTGCTGACAGCAGTGGGCACTGGGTCCTGTCAACCCTTTAGAATGAGCATCACAGTGTCATTTTATTCTTCAGGCTTTGATTATAGAATTAATAACATGAAATACATCCCTCCCTTCCCTTTACCTCTCATCTTCCAATTATTAAACGCAAAACTTACTTTTTACTAGCAGGAGGTGGATGGCAAATTAAAAAAAAATATATATATATAATATGTCAGATAGTAAAAAGGATTGTGGAAAAACAGTAAAACAGGGAAAGGGGTAGAGTGCATTTGGAGAAGGGAGGGCATCTTTATTGATGAAAGGGCATTTGAGCAAGAACTGAAGGGTGTTGGTTGGAGGTGAGGGGCAACAGGCCAACCTCTGTGGAATCTGGGAAAAGAGAATTCCAGGCAGAGGAAACAGCCAGTGCGACGGCCCTGGGACCTGCCTGTCATGTTTAGGTAACAGAGTAAAAAAGCTAGTGTAGCCAGACCATTGGAAGCAAGAAGGGAGTACCAAGAGATGAGATCAAATAGGGGTGTGTGTGCAGTGATGTAGGTAGAAAAGCCAGCTTGTATAGAGCCTTGTGAGCTATCCTAAGTAGTGTGGCTTTTATTCAGAGTGACAGAGAAGTCACTGGAAGGTTTTTAAGCAGAAGCATGAGGTTCTGACTTAGTTTCAAATAGATCACTCTGGTTGCTTGGTTGAGAATAGAATGCAGGAACCAACCACAGGAACGAAGGGTTGGTTAGGAGGCTTCTGTAGTCATCGAGGCAAGAGGTGACTAGGAGTCAAGAAGGGTGATTCTGTTGTGGAAGGAAGCAGTCAAAATCTGGGGTATATTCTGGAGGTAGAGTTAACATGACTACTAAAAGACTGGATCTGGGACGTGAGAGAAAGTGCAAAGTCAAAATGACACCAAAGTTTTTGGCCTGAACAAGTGGAAGTATAGAATTGCCATTTACTGAGATGTCAAAGTTTTGGAGAAGCAGGTTTTGGGAATGAATTAGCCATTTGGCACTGAAAGAAAATCTAAACACCAAAGTTGTCATTCAGAAGATTTCAAGGACCGTTATATGACTTCTGAAATAACTCTAAAATTCTCTAACATAGTAATCACTTATTTGGCAATAAAGAAACTGATGCAATAAGCTTCCCCATAAGACTTAAATTTAATACACAAATATTTCAGACTTTAAGCAAGTTTCAGACTACCAGGCATTACAAAGCTCAGTTGATGAAATCATCACATTACATGTCTTATGCTATTTATTTTAATAAAAATGTTTATATATATTTCAATATTGGCAGAATACAAAAATATAATCATGAGAAATGCAGACTAAGTCAAACAATAAATAGACACATTGCTCATTCTAAATTGTAGACTGCTATCCAGTTATTGAAATACTAGTTATTTTATATCATAAATTAGATATTAGAAATACTAGATACTTTATATTGAAGTAAAAAAAATACAGGCTATATCTATAACTTCTTTACCATTTCGTAAGTAACTGTAGAAGCTTGAAATATGCAAAATATCATTTCCAGGACTTTTCACTTTGTTGTGCACAGATCCCATTTTGAAAGAGCTGTTAAAAAAAGATTTAAAGGATATTATTAAAGATGTATGAAAAATAAATTGGAGACATGAGCACATGACGAATCAAACAAATTTGGGAAGTGAACACAGGTTATTTTCAGCAATGTCTTCCACATTAATCTCTGATGAATCCTATTCCCGCACTTTGCTCCTACCTGAAACCTAAATCCCAACTGAATTGCGGGTCAGCTCACCAGTATCATCTTGTGACCCACTTCTGCAGAAGGGGTCCTGCTACTTTAACTCATGCAATTAATTTGTGGCTATTGCAGTACATTTTTTAATCCTAATATGCTGATATCTGCCAAAGAATTCTCCCCAGGTACCGGCAGGACCTGATGAAGGTAGGCTTTACTCTCATCCAGTGTCTCAGCAGCAACTTTCAGATACTGTCCAAAGATGTTCTCAGAGGCAGACGGCTCTGTCCTTGAAAGTCAGTTACACCACGCACTGACTGTTAAGCAGAGAAAGATTTCTCAGCCTTCACAACCACAGTAAAATGCTAGTGAGAGGGTCAAATTTGTTGGAAGGATTTGGTGTGACAAATGTAATATACATTTTGATTTTCTGCAAAAGGACATGAAGTCTCTAACAGCATATCACATCTGAAGTGACTGATTTAGGGAACCAGTCTCTAATCCTGACACCTCTATTCAATAATTTGTTGTAACAGAGAATTCTGCAAAGAATTAACTGAAGTGCGGTAACGATTTTAAGGCCACTTCAGGGAAGGCATGGCGAAAAAGCCCATCATCTCCCCTACAGGGCTTGAGACACACCCTGTACTCTGTACATCAGGAGCAAACTTAGAATGAACCCCTCTGGCAAACAATAACAAAGTTCCTCACCTACTCTGTGGGATCACGATTAGGCCAAAAAATGTATTTTGTTAGCAGTCCAAGTTTGTAAGAATTTGAAGAAATCTTAATGATCACCTATCCCATCTACCTCATTTTGTAAAGGAGGAAAGCAAAGCCCACAGGACTGAGTGACTAGTCCAAGCCACATGGCAGAACAGAAAAGTCAGGATTCATTCCTAGATTTTCAGGCTCCAGGCTGACTGCATTTTTTTTAAACCACACTTTAGGTGCTATGTAATTTTCTGTGTAATACAAAGAAAAGTAAAAGAAGCCTATCTGAAATTAAAAGAAATTAAAAGAAATAGAATAAAATAGAGGATAACAAAGACCTGAAATTTACCAGTCTATTTTCTCGTTATTAGGCCCACACACAGAAAATGGACACCCCAGTGGCACAAAGCATTGTAATGGAAGGAAGCATAGTACTGAATCTTACTTAATCCACATGGACTTGCTTTGCCGCCAGACTGTAGGTACACTGAGGGCAGAAACTCTGTCACATACAGCGCCTGGCACAGACATTTGTTGAATTGAGCTCTTATCAAAGACAGAAATGTCAAGGACCATTTACCATCATGTGTTGGGTAGTTCAAACAGTGTCTCTTCTGTAAAGGCTTTCTAGATGTTTCACCTCATGCTAATTATTCTCTTTACACTAATCACTTATAATAACCTATATTACAAATGTTTTTCCTAGTTTCTTTACTTCAATGTTTTCTACATATTTCATAGGTATTATCTTTATCATTTACATGAACTCATATCCCAGTGAGAAATTTATATTTCCTCTGTAAGCTAGTGCTAAGGATACCTTCAGTAAGCACTTGGTGAATTGAAGTAAATATTCTAATATCAGACTATGAAAAATTCCACTGAATTTTAGCAGCGAAAGAGGGTAAACACTCAGAATCAAGGTTAGTAATTAATCAGGCTCTAGAATTAGACTGATGCTCAGACTTAGCCTTGAGTCAGACTTTAAGAAGCGGAATTAACCTTGACTTTGGTATTTTCTCTCCATAAGCCTTAATATCCTCACCTCTACGATGAGCAAAATAATAGTACCTATAACTCAGCTTTGCTGTGCATATTAAATAAAATCATATATTTAAAGGGCTTCCACAGTGACCAGTAGATAT
>VMDR010031202.1:0-12121 GCA_007922815.1 Macrotus californicus | reverse complement strand
AAGTGGTATTTGTTCAAAATGTGTGGCTTTAAACAGCATTGGTTAAAAAATCAGGAGTTTGCAACATGTCCCTTTGTCTTAAGACTGTCCTTTTAGTCATACTTTGCTAATTGGTACAAATAGTTGCCTAACAACTAAATGTGGCATATTATTTACATTTCCAGGATCTTTGTCTATGATGCAAATATATAACTGTACACATCTAGGTGTTACATCAATTTGATCTATCATAAGCTAGGGTTTTTCCTGTCTCATAAGATAAATTTATTGCAAGTGAAAGTCTCATATCTCTTCTATAAGAAGGCTTTCTGCATCTCTAAATCTGTGATACAAAAAGGTTTTAACAACGTATATGTGATGAGTTATTTTCTAACAGGGTTTATCTAAAACTTTCACTTCCGGTTAGTATTATTTTAAGTGATGCATCTTGAGGGAATTTATTCATTGCAATTTATTGGCCCCACCATGATGAAATACCACTTTTAATTTTCTAATCAAATCTAGTTGGTTGGATTCAGGCTCTTTACAGTAGTCTATATTCAAAGCAGTTTGCAAAAAACTGATGATAGAGAGGGATCATTTTGAGATAGATAATATATATCTTCCTATGTACTTTTCACTTTATACCCGAACAAAAATTGTTTTAAAAATAACAAAGGGGGACATATTTTACTTCTTATTCATTTTAATCTGATCCTATTTGATCCAACACAATCCAACTCATTGAAGCCAATCTAAACTGTAGTTCACAAGGATTTACTACATGGTGCGCTGTGCTAGGGTCTACAAGGATGGATGTGGTAAATGCTGCCCTCAGTCTGCTCTCAATCTGCTGACAGAGAAAGTCTGAGCTGGAGATAGAACATAGAGAAAGAACTTCAGCTCTGAGAGAAGAAAACAGAGTTGACTCTTTATTCTCCACTAGGTATTTGTCCATAAACTTGATGTGGAAAGGAGAAAGGAGATGGCTCTAAATAGCTGTTGGCTAAACAGATTGTCAAGTCCATAACCAATCACAGCTTTAAGACTCAGCAGGCCAACCTGAATGTGAAAAGCTGCATCAACGTGAAATATTCCTTACCTCGTAAGGAAGGTATGTGATAAAACAGCATGGCAGCAATAGTAACCACCGCTAAAGCTGTGTAGGATAGTTCTTTGTGGCCATTACATAGCCACACATTTGACTCTCCAGTAAGATTGATTGATTACTTCAAAAAGGAATTCTCTCCTTTTAAAGGTCACCAACTATGGTAATGTTAACAAATAGTACAAAAGCATTTGCTGTGTCCCATTACTGCCTGGCTCACTTTAAAGCCCAATCTTCCATCCCATACTGTTGGCACCTGCGTCTATTCATTGATTTATGGATGTATCTCAGATCTGTGCTGGAACTGGTGGTGTTTCATTTTGCCTTAGTAACTTCGATGAGTTCTGTTCTCAATTTTCCCTTCCATTATACGCCCCTTTCTTTATGGAAACTTCCTGGATATTATTAACCATTTGTTACCTATCTACACTTTTTATATGTTTGCTTCTACATATGACACATGTTGTGCATGTTGATATTGACTTAAATAATTATATAGTGATTACGACTGTGTGTCAGACCGTTGTAAAGGCTGTGCAAGTTTGCAGTCACTAAATGTTCATGAGAATCATATACAGTAAGGTTGTCGGTTGCATTGCTCTGGGTGCCTCGCATATGATTGGTGTTTATCTCATTCCCTTTCTTTGTAAGATCATCGAGAGCGGTGTGCTTGGCATATTTGCCTTTATATCGTTTTAGAGTACGGTGTGGAGACATACTAAAATAATAGTTATTGAAAGAAATTTCAAACCTTTTAAGGAGAAACTCTATCTTGTTGTTCTATATTCAACTTGAATTTCAATTTAGCCTTTAGACATTTTTCTGTTTATATTTACTAAATAGTTGCTCAGTAATAAATAGCTTATGCTCTTTTCTTTAAAAAGTACTTCGGATATTTCCCTGGCCAAATATTAAAATAAATGTTTTCATTGGACTATTTGTTTACTATGTGTTCTAATTATGTTGGATTCTGCTGTATTTTGGGGAAGACAGCTTTTCAAGTTCAAATAGTGTCCCATAGTATTGAGACCTGGGAAATGTAGCAAGTCCCATAGACAAATCAGGACTTGATGCCACTTCTCAATCAGTAAGGAAAATGGGACATCTGAAAACATCGCTGGTCCTCCAGGAAGAAGGGGAATGAGAAGCACTAACAGTTCTGTGCTCATCCAGTTTTAGTCACGAATGGAAATGTTCTCCCAAACCTCATAGTGTTTAGAGGACAACATGCAATTTTATGGCTCCTCCTCTCCCCCTCCTTCTTTTCCTCCTTCTTCTTCCTCTGCTTCTCCTCTTCCTCCTTCTTCCTCTTCTTTTTCTACTCCTTCTTTAGTTTGTGTGTAGTCAGAGCAAGACTTGAGTTAGTGGAAAAATCAGGGAAAACATAAGACACCTGAATTTGCTTTTTTAATGGTCTAGGGCCTGAGTCAACGTCATCAGTGGCTACCTCCCTTCCTGAGATGATACAGGGGGAGGGGACAGAAAAAAAGTGGGAATGTTCTTTATATACTACACATAGTTACTGCTGTGATCTATTATCCCATAAGCAGGCCTTTATACTTTTAACATGGCACCAGAAGCGGTGAGTCAGCCCACTGGAGTGGTTCAGTGATTGAATACAGGTTAAACTTCTGTGCCCTTGAACTCCTCAAATGATAGGGGTCTCTAGACAGTCCTTGCTTCCCTAATTTGGCTCCCACCCAGGAAATCCTATTAATTTACTTTCAGCCCTGGGTCCATAAAAGTCTCCAATGACAAAGCAACAGTGTGGAATACCATGGTTGCCTGGCATTTGTGATTTCCCTTTTGATCAAATTAATTTTCCTCATGCTTCTAGTTTTCAGCTTTTTTGTTGATGAGAAGCTAAAAAGGAGCTTGTGTGTGTTAGTTGTACGTGTTTTCAAGAAATAGAGAGTGGTCAACCAGGGAGTCTATTGTCACCTCTTCAGGACATCAGAGTTCGTGAATGATCCACTCTATCTTGTGAAGAAAAAGCTCCACATGTCCCAAACACAGCTGTCTTTTTTGTAAGAAAGTGTTATCTAGTTGTTGGGTCACTTGTTCCTGCTGCATCTGACAGGTAAATAGGGCAGTTCTACAGTCACACTAGTGCGAGCTGTGAGGGAGCAGGGCAAGAGTGATGCCCACTTCCCTAAGAGGGAGGGATCCCTTAAAGCCCACCCCTGAGGGAGATACAATTCATTATCTTCTGAACACCTGCAAAAGTGGTTTTTCTGAAGGATTTGATGGAGTGGTAATGTGACCACACATCCTAGCCTGCTCAGGACTGTCCTGGTTTACACCTGTGGTCCCAAGGTAATTATCAACCGTGCCCCCCATACACTCTCACAGATGCCCTGACTCAGATGATGAATGTCATGGTCACCTTGTAGGTGGAGCAGGGAAAGCTGAATCCTCACTGGCAATGTTCTGTTTGGAGTGAGGAGTGCACGAGCACAAAGGGAGAAATCATAGAGAGAAACTGCTCTTACAGGGTGAGCTGACACCTGGGTCGCTGAGTTATTGCTTGGAATGGCCTTCTGCAACTTACTCAGTTTAAAAGACTGGGCTGGTTGCAGAGAAGTGAACCATTTCACTGTTCTGGGCCCCAATTCTTCATCAGTAAGATGAGCTTCTGAAATTGAAGTTGTGTAAGGTCAACTGCAGCTCCCAAAATCTTTTAAAAAACGCTACAGAAGAGACGGATAATGCAGACAGCCAGTTCGCAGAGGGAGCATCACGCTGAGCTGCACAAAATGACATTACTGCATTCCATGTTAAAAACAAAGTGTCAGCGTGTGCCCAGAGTTCCCTAAGGTACCACACTGTGAACATGACTGCAGTGAGGCAGAAATCTCAATGTACTCCCATGGTTCTCCCGGGAACGAGTACCTGGAGTTGGCCTTGCCTCCTGCTTCCTTTTAGATCCGTGAACCAAACTGATACTAATGTTCCTTTCTTTTTAAACACAAGGAGCCCTTCCTTTCATCTTCACTTGTGTTTCTGGTATCTTTAGTTATCACTTTGTTTACATTTCTTATTACCAAACTTACCAAAACAGTTTTATACAAACTTGTCCTGTGACACCCACGGAGTGATCTGCCTATGATTTTGTCAGTGAGTCTGAGAGGAAATCAGATTTTCAACATTATCATATATTTTGAGTGCCAAGTATGTGTGAGGCCCTGAGTCAATGTTTGGAGTCCAGTGGTGAACAGCAATGACAAGAAACCCCCTGTTGGGGATCGATATCCCTATTCTCAGGGGGCTGATACATGACAGGTGGAGAAGATATTAATCTATTGTGTGATAAATGCGAAGCAGAGAAATGTCAAGGTGTTCTAGAAGAGGGACTAACTGTGAGTGAGGTTTTTCTGAAGTGAGACTTGGACATGAGGGTGAAAGCGGTTGACAAGAGCAGACAGAGGTTCTGTGCGGCAGGTGATGTGGAGAACGTGACCTCTGAGGGACGGGAGTCCAGGAAAGCACAGTGCCAGAGGAGATCACACAGGTTGGCAGGGGCCACGTGATAGAATGTCTTGACTCTATAAGCAATGGGCCCCACTGAAGGGTCTGAAGTTGGACAATGGCCAGATGACATGTGCGCTTTGAAAAGAACATGCTGGCTCCAGGATTACAGATGGGTGGATACCAATGGACCTGCAAGACACTCAGCTTGTGCTCAGGAGATATGGATGGCCTGGGGGCATAGTGAGGAAGCCAAACAGGTAGAAGTCTGTGGGGGATAGGGTGATGAGGCAGCTGAGAGGAGGTGTCTGGAACTTCCGGCTTTCTGGTGTATCTGATTGGAAGTACCTTTTTGCAACATAGGGAAGACTGAAAGGTCAAGCTTTCTGGTGCAAAGATCGAGTTTTAAATATAATGATTGGTGTTACAGGTTGAGTGTCTCCCTTCTCCCAAAAAATATGTTGGAGCACTCCTGCAGCTCAGAATGTAAACTCATTTGGACATAGGTAATCAAGTTAAAATGAAATCATTATGGTGGGCCCTACTCCAATATGACTGATGTTCTCATAAAAGGGGGAGACTTGGCATCAGAGAGGATGACATGAAGGGCCACAGGAAGGAGGTGATGAGCTACAGGCCAAGTACAGAAACCTGCAGCAGATTCTTCCCTCCAGTGCTCCAAGGACCAACTCTGGCTGACACTGTGATTTCAGACTCCCAACCTCCAGAGCCACAGACAAGGAATCTCTGTGGGTGAAGCCTGCAGTCTGTGGTGCTTTGTTATAGCAGCCCTAGCAGACCAATGCAGGCAGTAAATTCTACATTCATCAGGGTTTAGGGTGGGGAATAAAAGTTTTAACTCATATGCCGCAATTTCTTCTTCTCGCCTGCCTTCCTTCCTTTCCTTCTCCTTTCCTCCCTCCCTTCCTGTGTCTTTCCTTTCTTAATTCATTCCATGTGGCTATTGTCTCCTGTGCCTAAAATTTTCTTCCAAGTCCCAGACCTTCTTTAACAGAGTCTGTAATAAGTGATGCACAAGGGAAAATAAGTGGCCCATGACCATGACCTCTGCATTTAAAAGTGGCAAGGATGAACAGATCACAGCAGAGTGATCTAGCCTTACCTTAGTCTGCTGCTGGAGCCTGAAGCCTCTCTGCAAAGCACTGTGAGCCTTGGTTGACTTGGACCCATAAACCCGTAGCCCTCTCTCCAAAGGGAGATGCAGGACGGGCTACCCAAACAGTAGTACTGACGGCCAATTAAATTGTAAGACATTAGGACATTAAAGGTGACACCACAAACTCTGGTATCTTACAGAGGGGGAGAAAGGTGAGTCCAATGCCTTGTTCCACCAACTTTACTGTAAATTGGAAGATGGGCTAGAACTTTGAATAATAGCTGGACTTCAAAATAACTGCTAATATCTACACTGCCCTCAGTTATAAAAATCATAATCTTGAAAGTGTTTTATAAACTTAAATCATGTCAAAGACATCAATAGTCAACAGAAGTGGAAGACACTTGAGTTGAATCCTGCCACCAATATGATTTACATTCTCTGCACACACACTCAAGTTTCTTAAACCATATTTGCCTTAAAAAATGCTGCCTTAGCTGATGGCGCAGTTGCCAATTCTCAACTATAGGGATGCTTTGGCAGATCAGTGAATAATGAAGATACCATCTAGGCCATGGCAGTTAACATTAAATGTTTCCTGTAACTATTAATAGTGTAAAAAGAAATTACCTTCTTGTAATAGTATCCACTTATACAAAATCTGGAGTGAGAATTTTTTATTTGACCAAATTAAAAAGGTGCTTTAGTTTAATAATTTTTATAATACAATGTTGGGGGAAATATTTTCAGTTCTGTCCAGCAAATGATTAAAGGGTGAGCACGACCACGTCTTTATCCTGGAGGTTACAGTCTGCGTCATTTAGGGAGACAAGATGCCCAGTTTCCCAGCATCCCTTAAGTGCTCCATTTAGTGACTTGGCTATGGACCATTTAGAAACTGCTGAATGACTTATTATTACTTTTATTTGAAAACAATACTACGCAGTCCCTGAAATCATTATTAGCCCTGAAGAGATTTGTTCTTTACGTAAACTGTGCTAATCAGAGGCAACTTTTGAAGAGTTCTTGGATGGATAATTAATTGCTATCTACCAATAATTTAGGCAACAGTATGTCTCACCTAGGCTTATTCAGTCCTCAAAGCCTGCTTAGCAGGAAACAGCCTGGTCACTTGGTTCCTGGATTAGCATTTCTGGAATTTTTAATTCTAATCACTGTTTAAAGTATTCATTTGTTTTACACTAATGGAGAAATTAAAAAAGGGTAAATTTGAATTAAAAACTCTCTCATTTGAATCTTTCTAAAAGTTAGCCCTTGAAATTCATGTTGGGTATGTTTATCTATAAGAAAAATAACTTCGATATGGGTAACATGACATTGTTGGAACACTTAACTGTTGCTAGTTTCTGCTAATGTAGCCAGATTGATTTCTTCTTTTTTGTGACACAGGAAAAACAATCTCAGAGTCCATCTGGGGCTCATGGGTATATGAACGGGGTGGGGAGGGTTCTGGGAGATGGTGCAGTCTGTTCTTGTTCCTATTCATAAGTTGTACCAAAATGCTTTTTTTTTTTAATACAAAAGGATCACTGATATTGATAATAATGGAAAGGGAATTTATGACAGCAATCTGAATAACTGGACCAGAATTCTAATGTTAAAGCTAATCGGTTATGGCATTTTCAAATATACTTGTAACGAGGGAGGAAGTCTGGTTGAATTCCTGACAGAATCCCCAGGACACGGATTTCTGGAGGGTCAAATGCATCATTCTTCAAATATTTGCATCTGAGCTCTTACTTGGTTCAAGAAAAAACCTGAGTAAAGGGTACCTGTTTCACTCTACTTGAACTGGCACAGCAAGGGAAGATATCAAAAAGCAATTTATTGGGTGAAATAAATGAGATTTAATTTCTTAACTGTATATTACTTGAGGACAGGGGGTGGACACCTTTATTTATGTTATATGTTTGTACCTCTTTATTCCCTTTGCCTTAACTAGCAAATTACCTGTCACTAACAAGATACTCAGCGGCTGCTGAAAATGTGAATGATAGTGCTTATTTGATTGCATCTTGAAGGAAAGTATGTTTTTAAATGTTAATAGAGGAGACCCGCATGGCATAAGGGACAATATGAAGAAGCAGAGAGAATATAAGGAAGACTGGTAGCAGGTTTGCGTGCTGATATCCGGCCTGAGATGCGTGGTCTGTCGACTCAGACTATCCTACGATCTCATCTGCCAAATAATGACAACCCCCAGTGGGAAGGGAGAGGATGAGCCTGGAAATGAAGGAAGTGTGTGTGCAAGCACTTAAGTGGCATGTTTGAGAAAGGTTAAGATAAACGGACCTGAATGATTCACATGACCGAATTTTAAAAATTCCATTCAATTCATATTAGAAATTATATATTATCCATTTGGGGTTTTCTTGTTAGTTTATTTTATTCATTAGATTCCACATATAAGTGAGATCATATGGTATTTGTCTTTCTTTGACTGGCTTATTTCACTTAGTATAATGCTCTCCAGGTCCATTCATACTGTCACAGAAGGTAGGATTTCCATCTTTTTTTGTGGCTGAGTAGTATTTTATTATGCAAATATACCACAACTTTTTTATTCATTCATCTACTAATGGGTGCTTGGGCTACCTCCTAATCCTTGCTATTGTAAATAACACTGTAACGAAATAGGGGTGCTTATATTCTTTCAAATTAGTGTTCCAGGTTCCTTGGGATATATTCTCAGAAGTGGGATCGCTGGGTCCAAAGGCTGATCCATTTTTTATATTTTGCAGTTACTCCAGACCGCTTTCCACAGTGGCTGTACCAATCTGCATTCCCACCAATAGTGTGCAAGGTTTCCCTTTTCTCCACATCGTCGCCAGTACTTGTTTGTTGACATATTGATGATAACCATTGACAGGTGTGAGGTGATATCTCATTGTGGTTTTCCATTTGTTATTTATTCAGGTAAAGAAAAACATTCTCTCTCCTCTTATAGACCTTGTAGTGTAGCATGGTGATAGATTAACTTTACTAGGGCGTGGAAACAGTTGATGGGATTATGGGAGACATCCCAGCACAGGTTAAATGAATCGGACCTGAACGAAAAGTACTTCTATTTCTTCCTCTTTTGCTGAGCTAGGCCAGATCTATTTGTTACATACTCTGCCCAAGGCTACAGTCCCAGTCACCACAGCACATTGACACGGGCAGATGTCCAGTCTCCAGTGTTCTCCGTGGTGAAGGTAACAATTGGTCTTATGTCCATCAGTAAGTAAAGAACTACTTATAAACAGCGTGATTCTATTTAGTTTTTTGAAAGAGCCAACTCTTCCTGAAGATTCTTTTTAATAAACTGAGGCTCCCTCATTTGTGTTGACTATTCTGAAATTAGTCCTCTCAATTGGAAATAGTCAGCGACCTTCACAATATGGTCTTGATCAATAAACAATCCAGATCACACCCACTTCTTTGACCTTAATTAAATCCCACTGTCGGTGTAGAAATATGGGGGACTGCTGCTGAGGGGCCCTGAGTTTCTGAAGATACGAGAGCCACTGATAAATGTCCTCTTGGGGCCCAGAACGTGCACATGGGACACATGTTCCAACAGGACATCACCACAGAGTAACCAACCTCGTGAGGTCAAGTTAATCATAATTCAAAATAGGAAGGCTCAAAAATGCATGCTATAAATCTGGATATTAAAATTTTTCCAACAAGGGCAATCATTTTATGTTCTCACTTTTGTTCTAAATGATATAAAATGGATTGCTTCATAATGCTCGTTTGCCAGAAAGTTTGATGAGGCTTTGTAGTCAGAAAAGAGTGTTTCTCTCTGCTTACAAACTGGTAAAGTCACTGCACAAGGCTGTTAACTTTACTGGTTTACGAGCAGTGATGGCTTTGCACTGGCAAACTAACTGACCTAGCCTGAACTTGCAGGGAGAGCCAAAGCCAAAGGTTTTGCCTGGTCGACGAGAGTAATGTTTTATGCATTTTTGTATCACTTTGAATGCTTAGCACAGTGTCCTGCATATGGTATTTTCTCAATAAATATCTTCTGAATTTTTAAAAGGGAAAAACTTACCTCCCCAATAAATAAACAAAAAGGAGGTGTTTTTCAGTACTTCCTCATTGGAACATTGGAGCTCAATAACGGAGCCAATTTCAACAGCTACTGAAACTGCAGAAACATTTAAATCCATTTTTAAAATAAATAAATCCAAATTGGATTGAATAGGGCTCGGGTAAGCTGAACTGTTGTTCTGGGCTCAGTGGTCTCTGCCTATTAACTGAAGAGCAAACAGGGTCATTAAAATGTTTTCTGCGATTCAAAGGCATTGAAGAGGGCTTTGAAAGGCTGGAAGATGAACGAAAACCACACAGTATCACTAGGTTGCCAGAGGATTTTCTCTAGTGAAAGCAGACCGTAGGTATGTCTGCAACTGTATTGACTTGGATATTAAAAACCTTACACATCTCGAGGCAGAATCAATAACAGAAGGAGTCACTATTTTTAAGAGGTCATAAAAATTCAAAAATATGTATAAAACCTAAAAAATGCAACAGAATCCAAGAGCTTTTCAGCATTTAATATTTTCTTAAACTTCAAAGCAGAGTGATGGGGTAAAAAGAACTAAAGACTTAACCCTAGGTAAAGTCTTTCCACTTGAAGTAAACATAAAAAAAAAAAAGCAAAATAATAATTATAAAAAGATAGTACTGAAAAATATGGGGAGAAAAATTTCTTTCACACAAATAATTTCCTTTAGGTGGAATTTTCTCTATCAAAATAACCACAAGAATTCTTATGCCATCAGGAATGGCATCAAATCATCTAAGCTATGTCAATGTAGAGATGATGGTTGGAATTAAATAATGCGAAATATTTACATTTCACCGGTTCATACAGGGTAGCCCTTGATATTTCTGGAGGATAGACATGTAACATTTTCAATTGTTTTCCTGCATGTTCTTCCTTGTAATTCTGAAATAGCTATGTGAGTTGGGAAAAATATCATTATCCCTATATCACAGAAGAAAACAAAAATAAACAAGACTGGGAGGGGTCCCAGAGTTGATAAATATTAGGATGAGATACCTGAGCTTTCCCCATTAGCTATACAAATTCATCAGTATCTCACCTGCCCTAAGTGACGGAAACTAGCCTAGTCACCAAGGACATTAATTAATCAATTATACAGGCATTGATTAGACACTTTCTTGATTTTCTCCTGTGTAGATAAAATAGATTGCTTGCCTATACCTGAATTTTGTGGCTACCTTTACTCTTTTCAAATTCACATAAAGGGCCATTCTGTGTAGCAGGCTAAAGAGACAGCAGAAGGAGAGCTTGTCTGGCACCTCAATTAGCTGGAGCCACTGTGAGATGTATGAGCTTTATGAGCCTGGAGGACAGCAGATAATGGGGGACTGGTTCCAGTGGGAGTCCCCAAGTTAGCGTGCATGCCTTGAGGTCAGTTAGACTTAGGCTCATATCTGAACCCCTTTTTATAGGGTGTGAATCCCTGGGTAAGTGCTTTCTCATTGTTTTGTACAAGTTATTGCTCAAATCCTTATTGTTCATATCTGTGGGGATTTTAAAAATTAACCAAATGCCAGCTAATTACAGAACCTCTTTTTATTTAAGAAAATTGCCCTGTTATATAGAAATTGGAATGTCATTTGTAGTTAAGATTTGGACTAAAAAACAGAGAATGATTTGACTGCTTTTAAAAGCAAATTCAGTCAGCAGTGGACTCTTGGAAATAAAAGACATCTTTTATAACATAAGCAGGAAATTCAGTCAACACATGAAACCACGTGGTGATTGAAAACACTATCACACTGCCAAGCTTGCCCCTGAAAGTGTATAGAGCTATTTAAGGGCATATTCCTGTGACAGAGTAATTGCTATTGTGTTGCTGAGATACACACAATCAGACCTTGGCCATCCCTGCCCCTGACCACCAATTGCTTCAGTATTTGTAAGAAGGAGAGATGACATTTGGCTAAGAATGGTATTGAATGCATTGATCCACAGAGAATTGACCAGGCTGTATTTTCACATTTTTAAAATATGAAAAAATTTTTCAACTTAACTCTGCACAGAGTAAGAGTAAGTGACCAAACACAGTAAAGTACCCAAACAATGCAACAGAAAGAAATGAAGTCCTTAGCAAGAGGAGACAGGGCAAGCTGCCATATAACGTACCCACGTCAACTCTGTATTCTTACTACCAATGCTTCACACACAACTGCAACTATCAAGACAAGCACATATTGGGCTCCTTATATGATGCTGTGCCTGCACTTGGCACTTGAAGACTTTTGGTCAGTGGAATGAGTGAAAATCCAGTGTTATTAGTACTAATTCTAAATCTTCAAGATAACATTTCACAAAGGTTCCATGATGATTCCTTGAACGTGCCTACTGCCTTAATCAGTTCTAAGACTTCCTCTCCTGGTCCCTGATA
>VMDR010031201.1:0-12122 GCA_007922815.1 Macrotus californicus | reverse complement strand
CTGCATTGTAAAAAGACCTCCAATGGAAATACTAAACTTTCATGTTTTCTTATCTATTTCTAGATGAACCACAAGGCCATTTTAACATCTGCAATGTGATTACCAATTTCTTCCCACCATAAATATTACTAAAAACTTTATGTGACTCCTGAAATTTTAAGTGTTTTATTTTTTTATTCCACCTATAAGTTCTATCACGGGATCAGAGCAACTACAATAGTTCAAATTAGTGTAATATGAATAGCTTAATTGTTTTTATTCAGCTACAAAAACAAAAATGTCATAAGTTGTGTTAAAAGGTTAAAAGTTAAAAAATGAATAAAGATAAATCAATCATATGCAAGTACAAAGAAAGTATTCTTAGCATTACCATCAAGCAAAAGCAAATCTCCCGGGAAAAGTATGAGATGGGCCGATAAATCCAATATATGATATTTAGGTGAAAACCCATTATGAAGACAATGCTCATAAGCATTTATACACTAAACTTAGGTATTTCATAGCATTTCAGCATAATCACAGAGTGTGTAAGGACTGCAAGATTATTGAGTCTACATAGATGGAAAGCAGGATGACAGTTGGTCAGTGGGTGGTAAGGGGGAAGAGGGATTGAGCAAAAAGGAGAAAGGACTCATGGACCACGGTGTGGTGATTGCTGGGGGAAGGGGTAGAAGGGGACTCAATGGTAATGGAAGAAAATACAATAAAGATGAAGTAAAATACAAAAAAAGATGATCAAATCTAACCCTCCGGAAAAATTTACACCTAAGTCTTGGTAGCCTGGGTCTTTATTTACTTTTTTGTTATATTTTCCCTGGGTATTATTATCTATGTTTGTGGAGTTTTACCTTTTCCTTTTCTATCAGTAGTAGTAACTTCCACTTTCTTCACACCTCTTAAACCAATTTTGGAGAAAACAGAAGTGATATTTTCTACAAATCTCAAGGGTTGGTTAAACAAAATTAACCCGCTTATCTACAGCTAACTTTTACAAAAGAAGGAAGGAGTACTGAGCCACTAAACCTCCAGTATAACCCTCTGGGGCCCATCAGAACACTATACTATTTATCAATTCATGGCCACTGCTACAAAGAAGCAAAAGAAAATGCTGATGGTGTGTTCTCTGTACTCCGAGAAGTTAGCATGTGTGGTTTACAACATACTGCCTCACACAACTGCCAAGCCACATCAATCATTTAACACCGCACACACCGATAATATTTATTTCACTGTTTCGCTTTGCTCCATTTGTCAGCTGCCTGAGCCATCCTCTGTTATGCAGGAAATTTACACTTAATTTGTCTTCTAGCTTGCAGTTCTGACGTCTCACTATTCAGTTAAGATGCCTCCTGATAAAATTAAACAGAGCTTCAGAGATTCTAGTATGAGCCTGTTCTTAAGAATAGCGGTGCCAAAACTGAGATTCTCATCAAGCTTCAATGTAGGAGGAAGACATTCTCAGCCAGTGTAGTCTGTTGCCTTAGTCACAGAGAGTCTTAAGGTGGAAAAACACAGCATGTTCCCAGACTTCCTACTCCAAACCCCTGTTTCAAACACTCATTCCACATGCACGAGGGCAAAACAAAAATACTAAAACTACAAACAAAACAAAATTTGTAAAAGAGGTTGGAAATGAGAAGGATTTACACTATCTTCCTTTTACTGTAGATGATTCAGTAACGAGAGAGTTAACAACACCCAGAAAATGACTGCCTGAAGTTAGGGGTAATATACTCCATCACTCAAAATACCCTTCACTGGCACCCAATATCCTAGAAACACTCACTAGAGCATATGACAAGAATACGAATGGTCCTAATGCTGCGGGATTCACAATCTCGTGGAGTAGAAAGTTGTGAACAAATACCTAAGTGTGGGGATTTGTAGGAGCTGTGAGTGACCTGTGCACAAGGCATCACAAGAGCTCTGACGACAGAGGGACTAAAGAAGTCAATTCCTGAAAATAGGTGTCAGAAAAGCCTTCACTAGGATGTGATATTTAAGCTGGGTCCTAAAAAATACATGGTAGAAAGGGAGAGGAAGTGGACTCAGATTACAGTATGGCAAGGCCAGGCCTGCTTCACATCCAACGAAGCAATAAGGAAGAGAATGTAAAAATAGATAATGAAGGCACAGTGCCACCTCCTTGTTGGGTAGCAGAGCAGACCCTTGAGGCCCACTTGGTCTCCATCCCTGCCCGACAGTGAGCCCTAGCCATGTACTTAAACCTTAGAGCTCATGTGTCACATGCACAAACCATGTGCTGATTCAGCAGCAAACCAAATGAAAGCATCATCACACCAATTGTCACACCGGCCTCTGAGGTCCAGCCCAGAAAACAGCTTAGTGGACAGAACAGCATGTGTGAGGACACCATCCTGGAAGGGTGAGGCCTTCATTGGGGACAGAAGACCAATGAGGCAGGCCCCTCTGCCATGCTAGACAATCTAGATTTTGTCCCCTAACAAGGAGGTCTAAACTGGTTTTTTTTTTAAGATTTTATTTATTTATTTTTAGAGAGAGGGGAAGGGAGGGAGAGAGGGAGAGAAACATCAACACGTGGTTGCCTCTTGTGCACCCCCGACTGGGGACCTGGCCCACAACCCAGGCATGTGCCTTGACTGGGAATCAAACTGGCGACCTTTTGGTTTGCAGGCCAGCATTCAATCCTCTGAGCCACACCAGCCAGGGCTAAACTGGTTTTTGATGAAGAAATATTGTGAGAAAGAAGACTATAGCATAATATAGAAAGTGGGTGTAGGACATCAAACCAGGGGCAGGGAGACGAGTTAGAATGCAATAGTCTAAGAAGATAAATGCCCACAATCAGGGAGCAGAGAGGAAAAGGAGGTGAGATGGATATAAGGGACGATTCCGTGTTGAGTTCATGGACGTTAGTGAACAGTAAACAGAGCGTTGTGGTTCCTAAATTGGGAAGTTAGATAAATGGAGCTGTCAAAATAAAATATGAAATATATGATGGGTTTAGGGAAGGCAGGAGAGTCAAGGCTCTAGAACATGGTGGGGAAATCAGTCTTAGCTCGAAAGCGGGGAAGTAATGAGGGGTAAGCTGGGCAGAGGTTGGTGAGGAGCAGGGCATGAGTGGCAGACTACCCTACATCACCACGCGCTACCTACCTCTCACTTGGTTGGCATTTTCCAGTAACGTATCATTGGTTCTCTTTGGCTTTCTCTCTCTTGCTTCCCCCTGGTTACTCATCTATTCCCATGCCTTCAAAGGTCACTTACATTGTAACAACCCTCAAATTTCTATCCCCAGTCCTGAACTGAACTATTACACAGTAGTCATCTGAATATCAACATTTAGATTTTTTTCATAGCCGTGGTTAATTACCTAGAATGAGAACAAAACTCAAATGGATCTCTCCTGAGTAAGCAAGTGTCAGTGATGAGAATGCTATCATCCTTAGAGGAAAAGGTTGAGACCCAGAAGGCACTAGTCAGGAAGTGTCTTTCTATCAATTCACATCCGTATCTTCATTATTCCTACACTAAGTCTCCACACTGAGACTACGGAAGGCAAGAGTTACACAGGACTCATGCACCAAGGAAATGAAGAGAACACTGCCTGGCTTATTTAAATATGTCTAACTTGAATGTGGGAGAAATATTTGTGGGAGGATTATCTGTCTAAGGAAATATTTTTCTCCACATTTTGGCGCTACATCTAAAGGTTTGTGTTAAAATGGTTAGGAAAGATAACACAAGTGGAAGAATAAGTAAGAAATTTTAGGGAAAATATCAGTATATTTTTATTTACTCAGCTGTATTTCCAAGTTTGCCTTACCTATTTCTTTTCAAACTCCAACAGCCACCATAAAAGGTGTATGGAGTGGGTGGGGGGTGGGGGTTGAAGACAAGAAGTGGCTTTACAATTCCCAAGAAAGAAAATGAAGGCTAAAATAAGGCCATAAAGGATGAAGTATTTTAACCATAAAGACAGGGCTAATGCAATAAAACAAAATCATTCTTTGCTCTGTTGTATAAGCACTATCTATTCTGAGATGTTACAGCAATTAGAAGAGTAAGAAGCCAGAGGTCTTCCTTATCTTCTTACACAAGCGACGGAAAAAGGAACGCTATTCTCCTATTATTAGACTTGTGCTTGCCTCCTAGTAAGAGACTGGATTTACTAAACTCAAGAAAGTATCTTGACTTAAAAATTACCGTGACATTTTTGCAAATTTTATATATTGATTTGAGAGAGAGAGAGAGAGAATAAGAGAGAGGGAGAGAGAAAGACAGAAACATCGATTTCTTGTTCCACTTATTTATGCATTGTTGGTTGCTTCTTGTATGAGCCCTGACCAAGGAGCAAACCTGCAGCCTTGGCATGTCCGGTCAACGCTCTAACTAACTGGCCACCGGCCAGGGCCTACCATAACAAATTTTGTTTTTCCTATTGTTGTTCTGCTTTAAAGAGCAGAAACCTATTTCTAGTTGCCCCCTCCTTTTTCCGGGGATGGCCGCTCTGTGAGGCTTGGCTGGATGTCTGGGCAGGAGCAACCGCACCACTTACCAGAGATTCACTGGCACACTGGAACACGTAACAGATATACTGGCTGAGCCCAGGCTCTGCTGACTCCCGGCAGATAAAGCCAAAGTGATCAACGTGCTTTATACCCTGCGGGGGGAGAAGAAGTGGTTGTTTATGGGAATATGTCCTTTTTAATCAACACCATGGAAATCACCATTAGTTCTATGCTTTCACACTTCCACGAATCTCCCTACAGCGTTGTGATAGGGGATATAATGTCATAACAAATTTATATGGTGGCCTTTTGATACATAAAGTAAAAGGCGAGAACAAAAACTTATTTCTTTTCAGACACTGTTTACTCAGGGCCACAGGAATAAAAATATGATGGCACGATCCACTGTCACCTTTAATAAAAGTGCTTCTCAGTGTTTGCAAGTAATGGAATTTATAATTTATTGGTCTTCTTAGAACAGGCAGTCTGGTGATTCATCATAAACCCCATTCTTGTCTATATGAGGCTGAGAATCAGAAAAACTTTATCTAACAATGCTGCAATTAAATGATGGGATTCCCAAAAGTGTGCATGAAAAATAGGAGAATATTTGTCTACTTACAGACATTAAAGAGCCACACCAGCTAGAAGACAATACATTAAGGAAATTGTTGCTAATGTCAGTTATCCAAATTCACCAATCACCGTACTTCCTGAATGCAGGCTAAATAACCTCAGCTACATTTAATAAAAAAATCGGCATCATTTTTGAATCTCAGTCAGCCTGAATACATTCATAACCAATTAGTGGACAGTACCTTGTTATCTTAATAGCAAGCACGGGACTTTGAAAAGCCAGGTAGACAATAATTTATAGTTGCTCTGCAGTCAACCTAAATCCCAATGAAAAAATTTTTACAAAGAAGCCTTTGGAGTCATACAGATCTGAGCTTCAATCTTGGATCAACCACCTACTAGGGACGAGACATCGTGCTGGGTTGCTAGTAATTACCTCTGAGGCTCCATTTCTCATTATTGTAAGAAATTGTTGTGATTTGGAACTAAGAAATATCTATCATCATTCCTGGCACATTTGATAAATGGTAACCACTATTCTTGTAATAATAAGCTCAAGCTATCCAACAGATAGGAGAAAGGAAATCAACTCTGATAAAAAGGAAAAAGTAAAGAGGAGTGAGCTGACAATTCATGAGGGGAATAGTCAGCTCCATGTAGTACAACTCATCAGTGATTAAGGAATGTCTTTTACTAGCTTAGTACTAAATGGGAAAAATTCATAGGACCTCATTAGCTCAGAGAGTCTTCAGGCAGTGGCCCTGCTTGCAGTAAAGAAAACCGCTGTCTTATTCCCCATGCTTGCCAGGGACGCGGTCCCACAGATTCTGAAGAAGGAAACGTTATTAGCAGGTGTGCAGGTGTGGAAAAGCAAGCCGATTCCCGAAACGTGGCCACCCTGCACCAGTTCAATTCCTGAGTCTGGCCACACTGTACCAGTCCAATTCCGTGGAAAGAAGTGGTAAGGGCAGGGCAGAGCAGAGGTTAACCAGAAAATTATTTCATTCAAGGACTTTCTACACATTTCTGTTATAGTTTTGTTCAATTCTTTTTCTGGTCTAGAATGTCAGAATAGAAAGCTTACTTAAAAAAAAAAGGAAACATCACATTTGAACTGCCTGTTTTATATATGTGGTTTGGCTGGTTCTTTTGGGATTTTTTTTCCCCTTTATCTATTTTTTTCCCCTTGGGTGTTCAATGAGCATTGCCAGTTTTCTTACTGAAAGGCTTGGGGACTGTGGGGGTGAGAGGCACTCTATGAGGATGATTCTTTGTGCTCTGGGGGCGGGGGGCAGTCACTCCACTGGTTCATACGCCCCCCTCTGCCCAGCACTTGGCACAAGGACCTACATGTAGAAATATCCACTCAACAACTATCGAATACCTAAGTGTTAAGATCTGTCTTAACACATCAGTTCTGACGCTCTGCAGAATCAGACGCCACAGACTAAGCCTCCTGCCCTCCCAGAGCTTTTGATCTTGCAGAGACCCCCAGTGAACAGATCATTATGAAAATGCCCAATAAATACTTTTTCTGTGAAAGTGGATAATCATTCTTTCTACCCAATTTTTTGTCCTTTCAATAGGAAATTAGAAATTTGCAATATATTCCTCCTATAGAGAGATGCTGCCTCTCTTTGTTATTAGAGCATAAAATGTTTACCTTCACAACATAATTTTATGTCTCCCCATAACAGAACAAAATTAAACACCATGAGCTGAGGCTGAGGTGAATAATCAACAGGACGTATAAAAACGTCATTTTCAAAGAGGAAGATGTCTGAATATCATTAACAATGGTACTGCTAACTCCAAATTAACAAACAAAAAAAAGACAGCCTTGATGCTCCAACATTGAACTATAGAAAGGGGTCCTGGTGAGACCCAGTTCCCTGGAGGTACATCTAAGTCACCTTGCTAGAAAAGAAGTGAATCCTTCTCTGTTCCTGTGACTTCCTCAGAGGCAGCACTGCATTTGTAACCTGCCCATATTTAGATGTAGATACTCCCTCTCCTCTAACCGCTTCCAAATTTTTTTCCATATTTACAATATATTTAGGTAGTTCCACCTTTGGCATATTTTAAATTATTAGTATGGTACTTAGGACACTAGTCAGTGCCTAATACAACCTTGTGCACACTTAGCTGTACCGATTCTTCAAACAACTTTCAAGTGCACAGGGTGTGAATTAGAAACAAAACAAAGACCATACAAACATTCCAAAACCTACTTTCCAAAATTTAGCATTTACCTCAGTAGAACTTGAAAGTGCCAGTTCTCCTTTTACTGCCTGGTCACAGAGTAAAGAGCAAATATGACTCAGTGATGCCCACAAGTCCCACTGCCCAAGAGGTGGAGGAACACGGTCTGCAAAGGCATTTTCAGGAGAACCCGTCACCACAAAAACTCCATCCGTGGAAGGAATTTAATGAAGTGACGCCATGAAAAGAAAGGGCTGACGAAAATGAGGGCGAACTCTTATGACACGGGGGAACCTGGGCAGGATTTGTCACCAGCGTGGACACAAACACGTGGACACACTTAGCTGAAGACACCAGTTACTTTGTGGTTAATTTAGAAACCAGATTTAGTGGGTTTCCTCAAAACTCTGCTCTACTTCAGTACATACCTGTGAACAAGAAGAGATATCTTTAAAATTCTTTTCAAGCACAACTGATTTAGTGTCTGGACTGATAAGGTTAACCTCAAACCGTCCAACCTTAAAAATAAAAACATTCCAGTTAATTTCAGCTCACAAGGACCTGGCATCTTACTTTACATTTAAATATTCAATTAATAATATAGATTCAAATGCCATATCTGGATATTCATATTCGCATGTGCTGCATCATCCAATCCAACCAATATTTCAACTCCAAATACCAGGTGCCTCTTACTTCTCCCTTTTGTCTAAAAAAATCATAAAGATTACGTTGGTCTTCATTTACAAGATACAAGAGACCTTTTTTTTCCAGATTAAAAGTGATTTTTTTCCCAAAGAAATGCAACCTTTCCTTACTTCATGATTTCTAAAACTACCAATTATTTAATTATAATTTATAATCATATTTTCTCCCAAATGGTCGACAAAAAGGTATACAGGGGTGGGCAAAAGTAGGTTAAATTACCAGCCGTCACTACCTAAAAGATAAATCCTAAAGACGGATACAAAATAATAACGTGAAGAAGACAAATAACACAAAAAATACAATAATTAATACATAAAAATATAAGGATAAATTTGTGTTTCAGGTACTCACACCTGTCAACCCACTTTTCATCATCCCTGTATTTGCCATCAGGCAGATAATTCTTTTAATTTTTAAGTGCACCACCATTCAGAATAATTAACAGCAAGGACTGTGGCTCGCAAAGAAAAAGAATAAATCCGATCTCCCAAAGAAGAAAAAAAACAGTTAACACGTCACCAAGGACAAGACATTAGACGTTTGATACGCCTAGAGTTATTTTTTAAAACAATTAAAGAACTCATCAACTCCTGATAAAGCAAATACGACACGCAGGGACTGTTTACTAACGTGTGGAATTTCCTTCTCCTGTTTTTTTTTTTTTTTTACAACAGGGTAAAAGGACATTCATTCTTCCAGCCCCCACCCCCACCCCGGCCCAAGACAACTCTAATCTTACAAACGCAGGATTAGAGAAGCTCTTCAGTGCTTTGTGACAAATTAGGCTCTTTTAAGTGGAACTTACTTTCTATACCCTGCACAACTTCAAAAACCTTTTATCATTCAGACACTTTTGCACCTAGAATGAATATAGCTCGCACCAAATTATTTCAATCCCTGACCCGGTCAATTATCAGGCCTACAGTGTTTCGTTAACATTCTCTTTGGTGTGTAACCTCATCTCAAAATAAACCTGTGAGCCTTTGGACTTTTTTTTTCCTCTAAAATCCTTCTCTCTCCTCCATGCCTAGTCACACTCTCCAGTCGCATCTTGACATCCTCTATAAAACTGGCTTTCTGCAGTTGTTCAAAAACCAGCAACCACACTTACTGCAGAGGCACCTAAGGCAAACGGCTGGTGATACTAAATCAATGGTCTCTTCTCACTCCTTGCACCAGCCTTCTAGGAGGCTCCTTTAACGGCTTCTCTCTCCATCTCTCCCTTCACTTCTTACAATCCACATTCCACCTCTGCCTTTCCAGCCCTCTCTCCCTCCCCCTGCTCCTTCTCCTGCTGCCTGATCTGCTTCCCAGGGGACAGAAATAAAAGCTGGGTGAGTGCAGAATGAGGAACTGGGAGGAGCCGGGCGCCTGGCTGCTTCGCTCTAGCGGCCACGGTGAAAGGCCCAGGGCACCCTGCCAGGGCAGCACCTGAAACAGCATGGTCCTGTTCTTCTCCGAATCCGAGGGCTGTACGTGACTGGGCGCGCTGGCGTGTCTCCTTCGCAGCTGTGGTTTTTGGCTGTTCTCATGGACTTTCCTTTGCAGGACTCCGGTGACGCTGCTGCACCGGGACCGGAACTCCTGCTGTTCATCAAAGCCAGAGTCTTCCAAAATCCGCTCAGGGAAGCAAAATCGGGAGCTGGACAGCGCCGGCTGGCTGGCCACGGTTGGTAAGGCGGGGTGGGTGTTGGTGTCGCCATCCTCTTCCTCCAGCAGAATGTCCGAGGGGGAACTGGGCCCCTCGACTTCGAAGATGACTCGGTCATTGCCGGCATCCGGCCCGCGCTGCTCGCCCTGGATCTTCAGGCGCTGCTGTTCGTGCAGGCTGAACTTCTCAATGCAGTCGTCAATGAGGCTGGACGGCGCCTTCTTGTGGGTCACGATCACCTTCCCGCAGTACAGGACTTCGAACTTCTGCGAGTTGTAGAAGGCATCCTCATTGTCTTTGCTGGGCTTGGCATCCTCCTGCATGGCAGCTTTGGACAACTGCCTTATGCTGCTGATCACCTCAGGAACCTAAAAAGAAAGGAGGTAAAAACACTTATTTTGGTGGACTCTTTAGAAATAGTGTAGGTTGACCTAGACCTGTTATTATCACACAGAATGCATTCTCCCACTAAATGATAAAATATGAAAAGTAACTGTCAGATCCTACATAAGAGAAAACAAATTTAAATTACACTATCACACATAAATGCCTTAAAAGACTGACATTTAATGATATCAGTATTATACATTCCCATTTTGAAATGTATTCATTTCCCCAAATCAAAAGCATGACATGATATCGGCCACTACTAACCTTTAACACCTTTGAGTACTTTTAAAAGTTATTGTGAAGGGTGTCAAAGGTTAGAATGAAGGGAAAAAAGATAAAATTTTTTAAAAGTGTAATAACTGAAAATACATGAATGAATGAATGAACAAATGAATATGTGTTATTATGAGTCCCAGTTGACAGGAACCAAAGTTTCAACAAAGAGCATAAGATAAACTTTCCGGAGGGAAGGATTAAAATCCAGACACCCTTCATCAGCATTAGCCATCAGGGAAAACACAAATTAAAACCATAGTAAAATAACACTACACATCCATTAGAATGGCTAACATCGAAAAGACCAAGAGCCCGCTGGGCTGTGGAGCGCCTGGAACCTGCACACACACTGCATTCACAAGTGCATGACGGCGCACCCCCTCCAGAAAACTGTTCCAGCTTCTCAGAAGTTAAACACAGGCTTAACTCAGGACCCAGCCACGGCACTGCTAAGATTTAGCGGAAGCCCTGAACACATAAGCCCACACAAAAGCTTGTCTACGAGTATTCACAGAAGCCTTGGTCAAAAGAGCCCCAAACTGGAAACAACCCAAGTGTTCATTAACAAGTAATACTCCCTAATCCTCAGGAAATGCAAATCAAAACCACAATGAGACATCACCTCACACCTGTTAAAATGATATCATCAAAACACAAGCAGCGCTGGTGAGGACATGCAGAACAAGGGAACCCTTGTGCACCGTTGGTGGGAATGTAAGTTGGTGCAGCCACTATGGAAAACAGTATGGAGGTCCCTCAAAATATTAAAAATAGAACTACCAGATGACCCAGTAATTCTATTTCCCGGTATATGTACAAAGGGAACAAAATCACTATCTTGAAAAGCTGTCTGTACCCCCATGTTCACTGCAGCCTTATTCACAGTAGCCAAAATGTGGAAACAACCTAAGTGCCCATCCATAGAAAAGCGGATAAAGAAAATGGGAAATATATGTGCACACAAATACACAGGAATATTATGTAGCCATAAAAAATGGAAATCCTACCACTGGGGACAACATGCATGAACCCTGAGGGCATTTTGCTGAGCAAGTCAGACAAAGAAAGACAAATACTATATGGTCTCACTTATATGTAGAATCTAAAAATAAAAATTAAAAAAAACAGCCTCATAGAAACGGTGGAGGAAATGGGTGAAGGGTCGAAGATTCAAACTTCTAGTTATAAGTAAGTTCTGAGGATGTAATATACTTATTACTGGACTTATTGTGGTAATCATTTCACAATGCATCCATGTATCAAGTTATTATGTTGTACACCTTAAACTAATACAGCATTATATGTCAATTATATCTCAATTATACTGAAGAAAAAAGTGAATGTAGAAACAAAATGTGGTACATCCACACAATGGAATACTACTCATCATCTCTCATCTGGTTTACAGCAATAACCTTGTGACTGGTGTTCCTTGCCCCCTTCAATCTATTGTCAAATGTCAAAAGGATCCTTTTTAAACTTGTCATGTTACTCACCTGAAACCCTCCAAGCTCCCCATTTCATATAAGGTGAAAGACAAGATCCTTACAATGTCCTACAGGGCCCTTGCCATCTGCATATGACAGACACGTGGATTAAATTTGCACCATGGCTGCACATCCTCCATGTTATCTTTAAAGTCAACCGGGCTTTCCATCCTTCCACGCCTACTTCATCAGCTCTGACCTTACTCCTAGGTAACACTCCCTTTCACTCACTCTGCTTCAGCCATACCAGCCTCCTAGTTTTTCCCTCCGAACACACCAGGCACACCCCTCTCTCAGGGTCTCTGACCCCCATGCTCCTCTCCCAGATAACTGCAAGGC
>VMDR010031200.1:0-12121 GCA_007922815.1 Macrotus californicus | reverse complement strand
AAATGTTTTTTTAAGTTATATTCTTGACAATTTGCTGAATTATAAGCAAGACAAGCCAACAGGCTGATAAGACATTTTATAACACCTATGGACATTGCCGATCACATCTCTATCAATATGCTTAATATTTTGATAGTTATTATTTCATCTAATATCCACAATAACACTGAGATAGATATTATTATTCCCAAGTTTTATATACAAGACTAGTGCTTGGAAATGTTAAGTGATTATCCAAATTTCACAGTAAACTTGCAACTAGGACTGATAGATCACATAGGAATGAATTCCATAATAGCAGTATCATTAAATGATATATTCTAGAAAGTAAGTTATATGTATTATGTGAAAGCACTTGGGACCTGATAGTAGATTATATTTATGGTTAAATTTCTCATTTTCTTCTTTCTGCCTTCAGTAAGTTTAAGGTCATCCTGCAATCACTCATTCATTGGAGGCAAAAGTTTGACTTTTGGTATCACAAAGGGATTTGTAAGTATGAATTTCCTATTGATATCTGTGAATACGAAAGGAAAAAACACTGTTAGCATTTAAGGGATGTTTTTGAAATAAAAAAAAAACATGATTCTTCACAAATCAGAGCATAGCAGACATAGTGTTTAAGGTCCTTAGAAATTACTTTCAGCAAGGAAGCACTTTTTCCTTGTTCTTCCTGTGCTCCTTTATTTTATTTTTCTATAGTAAAAATGGATATTCAAGGTCTGCTGAGTCATTCCACAGTTTCTTCACATATTCTGGTACTGATCACCTTAAAAATAATTACTGCCAGTTGCTTTTTCATCTGTTTTGAGGTGCTCTCTCCTCACAAAAATCCCATGAGGTACGTGTCATCAGCCCCCCCATCCTCACCTTAGCAGTAACCAAGGAGGTAACTGAAACATGGAGAGATCTCCAGTAAAGGAGAAAACTGGGATTTGAACACAGGACTCAAAAACTTATGATTTCCAAGCTACAATGGGAAAATCTCAAGCAGCCTCTTGTAACTGTCAGAATAGAAGACTTTAATACCACTATTTCACATGCTGAGAATTGAAAAGGAAAAAATACTTGCAAGTTGTTTTAGACTAGATTAGTTAGAAGTTATGGTCATCAGTTTGGAAGTCTTCTCTTAAGCAGTCAATGGCTGGATAAATACAGAATCTGGCACAAATAACGCCCCCTCTTTATTACAAAATCATAAGCATGTAATTCTGTAACATAACGATACCACACTCAAGCATACTGTATGACATGTTAGGTGAAATGTTCAAATTAAAACTATAAGTTATCACACCCATATTATTACCCAACCAATCGCACTCCAGCAGGTGTTAGCACTGCTGGGCCCAGTGCTGCTTACAACAACTTAGACTTTATGCATGCATCCTCATAACCCGCACGCCTTTTCTCACCTCCCCATCCTCTCATTAGGGTATATGTTCATGTATCATCTACTCACTTTCTTCACATATTGATTATCATTTATGTTTCTTCTCCCGTAATAAAGTGAACTTCTGTATGCACATAAGTTTATATTTGCGTGTATTCCATTAAAGAGTGAATGTGAATGTAGTTTCTCTTTGAGAGGGGTTAACAAAAAGTTATTTTTGTGTTGTTTTACTTTTTTTCAAAAATAAAATTCCAGAGTTGATTGACTCCCCTGTTCTGGATGTTGAAAGGGGGGCTGTCATGCTGCCTTCAGAGACATGGGACTGAGTGACAAAGAGAGAGAGAAACTGAGCAGCAGGCCAGGAGTGAAGGTGTGAATAGGAGAGACCTCAAAAGTTCAAAGTAGGAAAGGATGAAAGTGACATCAGATTTTCTGTGAGCAACAGCTGGTGTTTAATGCCACCCTTCATTTTCAGTATTACTCGACTGTTTTTAAAAATTTTCTTCAGTGCTGGCTTCTGTCATTTTATTTAAGAGACAGTCTTTTACCAGAGGTTGATGTTTACACATACATCTTCTAGTGAGGAATCTTTCTACTTCTACTGCCATTCCTTACACACCTTCAACCTGCGTCCAAGAAATCTGCCATGATACCCATGGTAATGAGAAGCAGCGAAAACTTGCTTCCCCCAACACAGCTGGCACTTTGTCAGATTGTCCCTTTATGCTTGGAGTTCAGAACACTTCTTACTAGCACATTGTTTTTCAAATCCAATTAAAATGGAAAATAGAACCACGATGATATTTTACTGTCTTGAAATAAGAGCAAACTTACAAATCTTACAGTAAATACTCAAATGAATGAAAGGCTATGTGGAATAATCTATTGACTTTTAAATTACCCAAGTGACCCTGGATTTGTATCCCACTAGGAAAATGAGAAAAATCCATTTAAACTAGGTGATCTCATTTTTGGGGGGGGATAAAATAATGATAATGATAACAACTCCCTTAAAGGTGTGAGGATTCAAGATGAGTTGCCTAGCACTCAATCAAACATGGGTAGCAGCTTAATTAAAAAACAAACAGTGTTTTATTGTATTTTTTCCATTACAATTTATCCCCACCCCCACAATCACCACACTGTTGTCCCTGTCCATGAGTCCTTTTCCCTTTTTCCCTCCACCCCCTAACCAGCTCCCCTTGCCATAGCTACCATCCTGCCCTGTATCTATGAGTTTGTCTCTTTTTTGCTTGTTAGTTCAGTTTGTTCATTAGATTCCACATATGAGTGAAATTATATGGTATTTGTCTTTCTCTGATTAGCTTATTTCACTTAGCATAATGTTCTTTGGATCTATCCATTCTGTCACAAAGGGTAATTTTTTTCTTTTTATGGCCAAGTAGTATTCCATCGTATAAATGTCCCATAGTGGTTTTATCCACTTATCTACTGATGGACACTTGGGCTACTTCCATATCTTGGCAATTGTAAATAATGCTACAGTGAGCCTAAGAGTGCTTATGTTCTTTTGAATTAGTGTTTTGGATTTTTTTGGATATATTCCCAGAGTGGGATCTCTGGATCAAAGGCAGATCCATTTTTAATATTTGGAGGTATCTCCATACTGCTTCCCACAGTGTTTGCATCAATCTGCATTCCCATCAACAGTGCAAAAGGGGTTCCCCTTTCTCCACATTCTCTCCAGCACTTGTTGTTTGTTGCTTTACTGATGATAGCCATTCTTACAGATGTGAGATGGTATCTCACTGTGGTTTTAATTTGCATTCTCTGATGATTAGTGATGTTGAGCATCTTTTCATATATCTTTGGACATCTCTATGTCCTCTTAGGAGAAGTGTCTATTCAGGTTCTTTGCCCATTTTTTAATAAATGGTGTTGGGAAAATTGGATAGATATGTGCAAAAAAAATGAAACTAGACCACTTCCAAGCACCACACACAAGAAAATTCAAAGTGGATTAAGACTTAAATGTTAGATCTGAACCCTAAAAATCCTAGAAGAAAACATAGACAGTAAAATCTCAGACACTGCTTGTAGCAATATTTTGTCAGATATATCTCCTCAGGCAAAGGAAACAAAAGAAAAAACAAACAAAAGGGACTACATCAAACTAACATTTTTTTGCACAGTGAAGGAAAACATCAACAAACTAAAAAGACAGCCCACATAATGGGAGAACATATTCACTGATATATCTGATAAAGGGTTAATATCCAAAAATTTATAAAGAACTTAAAAAATTCAGCACCAAAACAAAACAATTGAATTGAAATAAAAACTATTATTACTAAATTATTTGACCCACATAGCAATCCTGTAAAGGGAAAAACCAAATTTTTATTTTTCAATTTTTTTCACTGGGAACCAAAAACTCTCTTCCATGCAGTTAATCACTCTTACCCTCGCCCTTTCTGTGCACTTGCATCACTGTATTTATCACCTTGCGTTGAAATTTTGTATTTACGTGTTTGGCTGCCTCCTCTAGGCTATGAACTTGTAAAGAACAGGGCACCCATTGTTAGCTGGCATTTCCAGGGATGATGCTGTGCTAGAACATATTTGTGGTGATTAATTTTGTGGGTCAACTTGACCGGACCACAGGGCTCCCAGACATTTATCCAAACATTATTGTATGTGTCTGCGAGCGTGTTACAGGATGGTGTTAGTATTTGAATGCACACACTGAGTGAGGCAGAGTATCCTTTTTAATATAGGTTTGCCTCGTCTTATCATTTGAACACCTCACTAGAACAAAAAGGTTACGTAAGAGGGAACTTGTCCTCCCTCTTTGAGCTGGGACATTGGTCTTTCTAAGCCTTCAGATTTGGACTAAAGCAGCAGTTTTTCTTCAATCTCTAACTTGTTAGCTTTCAGATTGGAACTTACTATCAGCTCCTATGGTTCTCAGAACTCCAGATTTGGGCTAGAACTACAAACTGATTTTCCAGGATCTCCAGCTTGCAAACTAAATATCTTGGATTTTCTCAGCATCCCTAATAGCATGAACCAAATCTTTAAAGTAGATCTCTTTATATGTAGAGATACGCATTCCATTGGTTCTGTTCCTCTGGAGAACTCTGACTAATCCAATGTTATAGTGCTTAATTAATATTGGGTGAACTGATCTCATTTCTCAGAATGGAAAAGCATTATAACAGCACTTAGTTTTGCCTTTGTCTTTTTGCCTTTTGAAAAACAAAACATTTTTGACATTTCAAATGTCCCCAAATAAAAGTTGTCCCAAATCCTACTGTTAAACAGACATAAATGAGCAAAATGTCTCCCCATTTGAGTTCTCTAAGAGGGACAGCTCTTTGGACAGATTTAAAACATTCACCTCAGAAGAATAGATTTAAAGTTTCAAATTGAATTTCAGTCTTTGATCCTCAAATCAATTTCTGATGGAGAAACGAAGCTCTGGTTTTGACTAGAGGAAGCTAAAATATCAAAACGACTGTTTTGACATTAAACAGCTGTTTTTAAAAATTCCATGATTTCACTGTAAGTGAATAAGACACATGTGGATTAAATTTTCTGGGACACACAAGGTTTGAAGAATTAAGGGAACCTGGTTTGGGTTTGACTGAATGAAAAGCATTTGCAATCCAACGCTATCTCACCGTCCGTGTCTCTGACAGAGTTGTCTTCTTACAAACTGCTCTGCCCTCATGAACTCAGCATACAGAAGAGTGATCTCAGAAGTGTGAAAGACGCTGACAGTCAGCCCTAGGAGAAGTTGTTTCTGAAAGTCAATGAACCCGAGCCAATCACTATGCACAACTCTTGACAGTTTCCTTCTGAGAACTTCATGTCACCAAAAAGTAGGCTATTTTCAAATTATTTTAAAATTGCCTTTTTAAAGTATCATGAAAAATTAGTTCTTTATTCCTAACTCTGGTATTATTCCAAGACTTATGAATTGTTTGATGCTTTATTTTTGAGGGTAGAATTTCACATTGTTAGAAAGAAACTCAGCATTTTTCTTCCTAGCATAAGATACGTTCTAGGAGAGGAAAAAAAACACTCTTGCTATGTTCCAGGAAAAAGTAATGAACGTGTGTTCAAATAGCCTTCTCTGAAATGGTGACATTACTGCAAAAATTATAAACTCTGATTCTGGAAAACAGAGGGTTGACTTGCTGTTGAGTTCAGAGACAAGCTTCACATTGTAAACGTTTAGTGTACACTTCTCTTCATCATTATTTACATTGTTAAGCTGTGTGTCTTTCTTTATGACACTGCAATTGTTAAAGAAGGGTTTCTTTTAGAGGCATATGTATTATATTTCTTCTAAGGGCTCAAAAATTAGAAAAACAAAGACTCTCTTTCACCACTGATCAAGTCAGCAGTGTGTTGGTGAAAGGTCACGTGGGGTAGCTGGAAGATCTGGAGGGTCCCAGGGTTTACATGTCTATGCGAGCTCGCCACCAGACTGCTGTGGTCTGCTCTCTGCACAGACATCCTGTGGTTTGCTGAGTCAATAACTGAAGCTCCCAAAGCTCCTTCCCCAATGAAATAATATGGGTTTTAATAAAATTGTACTGATTCTGTGGTGTAGAGGGTGAGAAAGAAAAGGAGAATCAGTGGAAGAGTAATGCAGACTTATCACATCACTGCCACCCACAGCAAACAAATGTTAAGCACCTACTATGTGCAAGACAATACACTAAACATGTTGGATGTGGAGTATAAGGTGTAACCAATACCCGCACAGAATTTACAATTTAGTTTGGGATATGGTAATATGTAGTCTCTCTCTTTCTCTCTCTGTCTCTGTCTCTTTCTGCCTGCCTCTTCCTCTCTCTGTATTCAAGGTCTATCTGGAAAAAGTCCAGCCATTGTGAGTATAACAAGAATGGTTTGCATGATGTCAATGTAACCTGGCAACCAAGGAGAGTCGACTGGAACGCACATGTGTGAACAATGACAAGTTTTCTGTACTAGTCAGTGGGGACAGTAGACACCATTAAGTGAGCATGTGAACTGTGTGGCTGTCACATTCAAAATGACTGAGCAAGTAGAGCAATGAATCTGCACTAACTTTTGCATTAAGCTTAAACATTCCTCTGCGGAAACTATACTATTCAGATGATTCAGAAGGCCACAGCCATGGGCAACTGGTGATTGGTAGCTTCATCATTGACAATGCACCAGCTCATGTATCATGTCTTGTGCAGAATTTTTTGGCAAAACATCAAATAACTGAGGTGATTCAGCCCCCCTACAGCCCAGATTTGGTGCCCTGCAACTTCTGGCTTTTCCCAAAACTAAAATCACCTTTGAAAGGAAAGGGATTTCAGACCCTCAGTGAGATTTAGGAAAATACAATGGGGCAGCTGATGGTGATTGGGAGAACTGTGTGAGGTCTCAAGATGCCTGCTCTGAAGCGGACTGAGGCATCATTGTCCTATGTACAATGTTTCCCGTATTTTGTATCTTCTTTAATAAATGTCTCAATTCTTCATATTATATGGCTGGATAACTTCTGAACAGACCTCAGATGTCTTATCTCCCCCAAACAGTTTGCAATAGAGTATATCGAACAGTGGAAATTTCTTTTTAGAAAAAGAGTGCATCATAGAGTCTGGCTCATTTACCTGCTTCTCCTACGGAAACCAAAAAGGAAGAAAATGCTCAGGGTCCTAAATCTAATGAACTACTTTCTAGCTGTGACAAAGAAAAAGAAGATGACAATTCTGCTGAGAATTTTTTGTTGTTGTATCTCAATTCACCAGTCCAGAACCCAACAAATTGCAGTCCTGGTACTCTGGTCCATCCCATGTACATTCCCATTTGCATCCTTTCAGAATCACCATTTCCTTCAACAATTTGATAATCCAAAATGAGCAATCAGATACCCTTTTTAATAAGTGTTTTAAATGTTGCTTTTCATCTATCATCAATGAAGGCATAACCTTAGGTTGTAATTAACTTTGAGGCTAGGGAAGTGATAATAATGGTCTCTTTGCATTGGAAGCAAATGAGTCCATTTATCAGCATTAGAGTTGCAAATGATCAATTTTCTAAAACCAGTGCAAGCAACAACCTCAGGGATATACTTCTTTAGGCTTGAGAGCATGTGGGTTTTACTAAGGAAGGTCAATCCAAAATGCATGTATCCAGACTTCTGATCAAGATGGCAGAGTAAACAGACATGGCTTGCCTTTTCTCACAGCCATATAAAATTACAACTAAAATATAGAAAAACCATCAGTCAGAACCATCAGAAATTGAATTGAATGGAAGTCTGACAACTACAGAATTAAAGAAACCATTTATATCTAGACTGGTAGGAGTGGAAGGGGCTGGTGTCACACCCACATGTGGTAAATAAAAATTCAGGAGGGATATCTCAGTAGTGAGGAGTCCCAGCCCAATAACAGGTCCCCCAGCCCAGTGTTACAGTGCAGGAAGGTAAGTCTCCACAACTCCTGGCTGCAAAAACCTCTGGGGATTGAGTCATTGGAAGGACCATTGTCCCTTTTCTGGGCCCTCCCCTTACAGAGAAACAGCCACAGAGCCAGCAGGCTGTAACCATATCTGAGACTCTGTTAACCGGGCTAACAGTGTTTCACCTGCCTTGGAGATCCCCAGAGACACCACCCCACCCAAGTTATTGCCCACCCAAGCTGCTTTTCCATAGGAATGGCTGGTCTTGGCTCATGTTTCACATTTTTTCTAAATCCTATCAAATAAGCAACAGCTGGCCTCAGTGAGTCCTGGGGACCGCACTAGCAGCAGCCAGCCTAGATTCATAGCTTGGCATCTCCTGGGACTCTCCAAGCCCAACAAGAGGAGCAGCCATCTCAGATTGCTTTATTGCTCAGGCAGGGTGGCCCCAGGCAGAACACAGGTGGGGGCTGATCTTGCCTGCACCACTCAGGAATCCCCAGGGCCAGTACACCCAGTGGACAGCTACAGACCACAGTGGAGTACCACCACCCTTGCCCTGCACAACTGATCCTCCATGGAGGCCAGAGCTTGGTAGTAAGTAGTCACAACCAATCCTTGCAGTTGACAGCCTGGGTAAATCCTTCCCATTGATTTCCCAACAGCAATGAAGGCTCAATTACAAGGAGAGGGTATACTCAGCCCACCCAAAGGGCACACCTCAAGTACCCAGCTTGGGTGATAGGGAAGGCTGTGCCACTGGACCCTATAGGACACCTAAGTCAGAGAGTCAAAGCAGCTCTACCTAATACATAGAAACGAATACAGGGAGGCTGCCAAAAGCAGAAGACATGGAATCATGGCCCAAATGAAAGAACAGATCAACACTCCAAGGAAAAAGCTAAATGAAATGGAGATAACAATCTATCAGATGCAGAGTTCAAAACACTGGTTATAAGGATGCTCAAGGAACTTAGTGAGGCCTCAGCAACGTAAAAAGATCCAATCAGAAATGAAGAATACATTAGTTGAAATAAAGAAAAATTCACAGGGAACCAGCAGTGTATCAGTGAAGCCAAGAATCAAATCAATGATTTGGAACATAAGAAAAAAACAACCATCAGAAAAACAACAAGAAGAAAGAATCCAGAAAAATGAGGATACTATAAGGAGCCTCTGGGACAACTTCAAGAGATCCAACATTCTCATTGTAGGAGTGCCAGAAGAAGAGAAAGAGCAAGAAATTGGAAATTTATTTGAAAAAGTAATGAAAGGAAACTTCCCTAATTTGGTGAAAGAAATAGACTTACAGGTCCAGGAAGCATAGAGAGTCCCAAACAAGGTGGATTCAAAGAGGCCCACTCCAAGACACATCGTAATTAAAATGCCAATGGTTAAAGATAAAGAGAGAATTTTAAAAGCAGCATGAGAAAAGCAGTTAGTTATCTACAGGGGAGTTCCCATTAGACTGCTAGCTAATTTCTCAAAAGAAACTTTGCTGGCTAGAAGGGATTTGTAATAAATATGCAAAGTCATGAAAAGCAGGGATCTACAGTAAACATTACTCTCCTCAGCAAAGCTATCATTGAGAATCGAAGGGAAATTAAGAGTTTCCCAAATCAGAAAAAGCTAAAGGAGTTCATCATCACCAAACCGTTATTGTATGAAATGTTAAAGGAACTTATTTAAGAAAAAGAAGATCAAATCTGTGAACAACAAAATGGCCAAAATACATATCTATTAACACTTGAATCTAAAAAGAAAACTAAGCAAACAAGAAGAACAGAGACAGAATCATAAATACAGAGTGTTTTGAAGGTTGGCAGATGGGAAGCACGTGTGGAGGAATAGGAGATGAGGTCAGGGGTTAAGATGTACAAATAGGTAAATACAGAATAGACATGGGGATGTAAAATACTAAATAGGAAATGGAGTAGCCAAAGAACTTGTATGCCTGACCCATGGACATAAACAACAGTGGGAGGGATTGTCTGAGGGAGTGGGGGTTGCTGGGTGGAGGGAGGCAAAGGAGGAAAAATCAGGACAACTGTAATAGCATAATCAATAAAATATAATTTAAAACAAAATGTGTGTTTCCCATTAAGGGCAGGAAATAAAGGGGAAACATCAAAAAAGGAGAAAAAAATTTTTTTTCATAAAAAGAATTTTACCTGAAAAGGCAAAATCACACAAAATGTTAGAATCAGAGGAGGTAAAAGTGGGTAAATTTTTAAAGTCAAGTCGTCAGTCTCTTTATCACCTGGAACTGAAATGTAATGAAACTATACATGGCTTAGGAAAATAGAGGGGCAAATCTTCATGGCTGTTATGTATATTTGTGTGTGTGTGTACATATGTATAAAAACACATGTAAAAGCTCAGCAAATTAAGACATCCTGTAAGAAATATCCAGAAGGTGATACAAACAGTAACCATTCTGAATTTTAGAGAGAGATGGGTCTGTTCCCACCCCCTAGCCTCCTCCATGCCCCAGGGTAGACACAGGAAAAGAAAGAAGAGATGTGAAGAGGAAAAAGAATTTCCCCTACTCCTTACACTTTTGCTGATGACCATGTTACAGGTTATTAGAGTCCGAACCGATGTAGTGACTATGAGGATTAGTACACAAAAGCATTAATTTTGAAGATATTTGAGAAGTAGGAGGCAACAGTTCTCATGCTTTCTTGTCTCTTCCTTAGAGAGTTTCCTCGACCACTCATCTGTAGAAATGCTTCTGAAGTGCTGAGACTAAATTTATTTTTCATCATTCCATCTTGAATTAATAGTTATATAAAATGCAGTAACAATGGCTCAAAAATCAAATAGAAGATAAACACTTTCAAAAGAAAGCCCAACTATGTAATTACCAAATCCATTAAACATAGGAACACATTTTAGTACATATAATAAGAACAAAACTAATAAGGAAAAATAACAAAATAAAATAAAAATCAAAACTATACTTCATTTAAAGTATGCATATAAAGCCCTGGCTGATGTGGCTCCGTGGATTGAGCACTGGCCTGAAAGCAAAGGGGTCACCGGTTCAATTCCCAGTCAGGACACATGCCTGAGCTGCTGGCCAGGTCCCTGTGGTGGGGGAAAGGCATGCAAGAGGCCACTTCACATTGATGTTTCTCTCCCTCTCTTTCTCCCTCCTTTCCCCTCTCTCTAAAAATAAATAGATAAAATATTTTAAAAACAAAATATGCATACAGGCAACAAATATAGAGAATTGCTATTCTACTCATAACTTTTTGTTGATTTGTAATTATGATTAAACAGTGTTCATGAAGTGTGACTCCCAACAATAAAAGCCTATTTGCACACTTTAAACATAGTGTGTATCAATATTTAAAGTTTTTAACTGGGCAAATGAGCTTGTTTTTTGCTTGTTAGTTTATCTATCTAGGTTGATGACAACTCTACTTGCAAGGTTTGACATGGTTTCTTTGTATATAAGACGTCTGCACAGCTCACACCATGTGTGCCATGAGTGTGACTGTCTACACGCTGTTTAACCAATCCCTAATCAATAAACTGACTATTGCAGCCATGTAAAGTGGCTATAAAAGTTTCCAAACAGAGTGTCTGTATTTTCTTGTTGCAGACAGAGAATAAATAATTTTTAGATTGTACCATTCCACAAATCAGTTTGCATAGCTCTGAGGTACAGTACTACCTTCACCCCAGTTCCAGTTCTTCTGTTTCAATTTCCTGTGTATTTATTCATAATCTTTATCATGTTTTCCCTGGTAATAATTATTTGTTCACTTTTTTTACAACAGTTTTCCCCATTAAAATGTACCTCCATTAGAACAAAGACAATGTCTACCTTATCACAATTGTGTTCTCCATACCTTGTTGAGCACCTGGGGAACTAAATGAATATTTGTTTGATGAATTAATTAAGAATTTATTTAAAGGCACAAACTTGGTCACCAAAAGCTGACAATGGTGTGGGAGAAAGAGTGAAGGAAGGAAACTATCATTTAGTGAGTCTTGTGCCTGGCACTTTTCTTACTTTATCTCATTTTTCCATCACACTAAATCTGTGAAGCAGATGTTATTATTTCTGTTTTAAAGATGAGGGGATTGCAGTTCAGAGAGGTTAAGAAACTTGCATGAGGTCACATAGCTAGCAAATGATAGAGTTGGGATTTGAAGAATTTGGCTCCAACACTGACAGGATTTGTTGAGTGATTACATGTGTAAGAGTCTGAGAAAGGGAGTATATAATCATACACTAATACAAACAAATAAAAAAAACATGAAGGAGGAATATTTTGGCATTGGAGAAGAGGTAAATATGAGGTC
>VMDR010031199.1:0-12120 GCA_007922815.1 Macrotus californicus | reverse complement strand
CATATATATGTATTGAGAACACTTTCTTTCAAGCTGTGGCTTGCCTCCTAATTTTCTTAATGGTGCTTCTCAAAAGCCAAAGTTTTCAATTTTTAAATAGTCCTATTTGCTTTTTTAATTTTTTTCAGTAACGTATTTATTTATTGTTGTTCAATTACAGTTGTCTAAATTTTCATGCCACCACTCCCCCTGTGCCAGCCAAACCCACCTCCATCCCTTGCTTCCACCCTCCTCCTTGGTTTTGTCCATGTGTCCTTTATAGTAGTTCCTGAAAACCCTTCCTCCCATTATTCCTTCCCACCTCCCCTCTGGTTACTGTCAGATTGTTCTAATTTCAACGTCTCTGATTATAATTTGCCTGCTTTTTTCTTTTGTTGATTATATTCCAGTTAAAGGTGAGATCATATGGTATTTGTCCCTCACCATCTGGCTTATTTCACTTAGCATAATGCTCTCCAGTTCCATCCATGCTGTCACAAAAAAATAGCAGCTCTTTCTCTCTCTGCTGTGTAGTATTCCATTGTGTCAAATTATCATGTTTTTTTTTGATAAATTCATTTACTGATGGGCACTCAGGTTGCCTACACCACCTGGCTATTGTAAATTGTGCAGATATGAACATTGGGGTGCATAGGTTCTTTTGATTGGTGTTTCAGGGCTCTTAGGATACAATCCCAGCAGCTGAATTGCTGAGTCAAAAGGCAGTTCCATTTTTAGTTTTCTGAGGAAATTCCATACTGTTTTCCACAGTGGCTGCACCAGTCTGCAATCCCACCAACAGTGCACTAGGGTTCCCTTTTCTCCACAACCTCTCCAACACTTCTTGTTTGTTGCTTTGTTTATGATGGCCATTCTCACTGGTGTGAAGTGGAGTCTCATTGTGGTTTTAATTTGCATCTCTCTGATGGCTAGTGATGCTGAGCATCTTTTCATATGACTCTGGGCCCTCTGTATGTCCTCCTTGGAGAAGTGTCTGTTCAAGTCTTTTGCCCATTTTTTAAATTACTTTACCATTGTTCAATTACACTTGTCTGCATTTTCTCCCCACCACTAGCCCCCATGCCAGCCAAATCCACCTCCCTCAATTTCTCCCACCCGCCTCTTGGTTATGTCCATGTGTTCATTATAGTAGTTCCTGAAAACCCTTCCTCCCACTGTCCCCTCCAGCCTACCTTCTGGCTATTATTAGATTGTTCTTAATTTCAATGTCTCTGGTTATATTTTGTTTGCTTTTTTCTTTTGTTGACTATGTTCCAGTTAAAAATGAGATCATATGGTGTTTGTCCCTCACCACCTTACTTATTTCACTTAGCATAATGCTCTCTATTTCCATCCATGCTGTTGCAAAGGGTAGGATCTCCTTCTTTCTCTCTGCTGCATAGAATTCCATTGTGTAAATGTACCATAGTTTTTTGATCCACTCATTGACTGATGGGCACTTAGGTTGTTGCTTCCAGCACTTGGCTATTGTAAATTGTGCTGCTATGAACATTGAGGTGCATAGGTTCTTTTGGATTGGTGTTTCAGGGCTCTTAGGGTATAATCCCAGCAGCTGAATTGCTGGGTCAAAAGGCAATTCCATTTTTAGTGTTCTGAGGAAATTCCATACTGTTTTCCACAGTGGCTGCACCAGTCTACAATCCCACCAACAGTACACTAGGGTTCCCTTTTCTCCACATCCTCTCCAACACTTGTCTGATGATTTGTTTATGATGGCCATTCTGACCGGTGTCAAGTGGTATCTCGTGGTGGTTTTAATTTGCTTCTCTCTGATGGCTAGTGATGCAGTGTCACAGTCCCGTCCAGCAGGACTGTGTGTCGTTGTGGAATGCTTGTCCTATATCCCTGGACAAGTGACAAACAAATTCACACGGACTAAAGAAATCCGATGGAGAGAAGGGATGTGTGGCTGATCTCTCAAAGAGAAAAAAGCCCTCACTCCTGCCTCAACAGGCTTTTATTGATACTATAGGATGGTTCTCATTAACTATGCACAGGTTTGCTTTGGGTGGATACCTTTTACAGATAACAAAGGAAAGAATGTGGCCGGTTGTAAGGAGAAAGGTCATTTACAAATGTAAAGGAGGGAAGTCTTGGCTGTTTACATTTGTGCTTGGGAAGTCTAGCACAAGTCACAGTAAACTTCTGCAGTTTCCATCCCAGGTGAGGGAGTTTTTGCAAGAGCAAGTTTCAAACCGGCCTAGGTACAATACAGGCCTGATTACCCACGGGAAACCTATCCACGGATGTGATCTGTATACCACACGTGATCTGGACTGCGTTCAGATCCAGAGCTGAGTCACAGGCCGCATCACGCACAAACAGGTTCCCCACAATGCGGAGCATCTTTTCATATGTCTCTGGACCTTCTGTATATCCTCCTTGGAGAAGTGTCTGTTAAAGACTTTTGCCTATTCTTTAATTGGATTTTTTGTCTTCTTGGAGTGGAGTTGTATGAGTTCTTTATATATTTTGGAGATCAAATTCTTGTCCGAGGTATCATTGGCAAATACGTTTTCCCATATAGTTTGTTCTGTGTTCATTTTAATGCTGTTTTCTTTTGCCTTGAAGAAGCTTTTTAATTTGATGAGGTCCCATTTGTTTATTCTTTCCTTTATGTCCCTTGATTTAGGGGACACATCAGTGAAGATGTTGCTGCATGGAATATCTGAGATTTCCCTACCAATGTTTTTCTCTAGTACTTTTATGGTGTCATGACATATATTTAAGACTTTTATCCACCTTGAATTTATTTTTGTGTATGGTGTAAGTTGATGATCGAGTTTCATTTTTTTTGCATGTAGCTGTCCAGATCTCCCAACACCATTTGTTGAAGAGGCTATTTTTACTCCATTTTATGCTACTTTCCCCCTTTGTCGATTATTAATTGACCATAGAGACTTGGGTTTATTTCTGGGCTCCCTGTTCTGTTCCATTGGTCTCTGTATCTGTTCTTATGCCAGTACCAGACTGTTTTGATGACAGTGGCCTTGTAATACAGCTTGATACCAGGTATTGTGACCCCTCCTGCTTTGTTCTTCTTTGTCAAAGTTGCTGCAACTATTTGGGGTCATTTATGGTTCCATATAAATTTCTGAAATGTTTGTTCTATACCTGTGAAATATGTCTTTAGTACTTTAATAGGGATTGCATTGAATCTATAAACTGCTTTGGGTAGTATGGCCATTTTGATGGTGTTAATCCTTCTAATCCATGAACATGGTATGTGCTTAAATTTGTGTCTTCCTTAATTTCTTTCTTCAATGTTGTGTACTTTTCTGAGAACAGGTATTTTACCTCCTTGGTTAGGTTTATTCCTAGGTACTTTATTTTTTGTATTGCTATATCAAATGGGATTTTTTTTTCCAGATTTCAGTTTCTGATATTTCATTATTGGTGTACAAAAATGCCTTTGATTTCCAAATATTGACTTTGTATCTCTCTGTTGTTCCAAATTCATTTATTAGGTCAAGTAGTTTTTGGGTGGAATCTATGCGATTTTCTATGTACACTATCGTGTCATCTTGAAACCCTAACTGTTTTTGCTTCCTCCTTTCCAATTTGGATGCCCTTTATTTCTCTCTCTTTTCTGATCACTGTGGCTAGAACTTCCAATGCTATGTTGAATAGGAGTGGTGAAAGTGGGCATCTTTGTCTTGTGCCTGATCTTAGGGGGAAAGCTTTCAGTTTTTGACCATTGACAATAAGGTTGGCTGTAGGTTTCTTGTGTATGACCTTAATTATGCTGAGGTAAACTACCTCTACTCCCACTTTGCTGAGTGTTTTTATCATAAATGGGTGCTGTACTTTATCAAATGCTTTTTCAGTATCTATTGATGTGGTCATGCGATTTTTGCTTTTCGTTTTGTTTATGTGATATATTACATTTATTGACTTTTTATATTTACCTCCTTGCACCCCTAGAATAATCCCATTTGGTCGTAGTGTATGATGTTTTTAATGTATTGCTGAATGCACTTTGCCAATATTTTGTTGAGGATTTTAGCATCTATGTTCATCAGCAATATTGGCCTGATGTTTTCTTTCTTTGTTGTATCTTTATCTGGTATTTGAATTAGGATGATGCTGTCTTCAGAAAAAGAGTTTAGGAGTCTTCCCTCTTCTTGAATTTTTTTGGAATGGTCTGAGAGGGATAGGGGTTGACTGTTCCTTAAATGTTTTCTGAAGTTCTTCTGTGAAACTGTCCATTCCAGGGCTTTCATGTGCCATGAGTATTTTTATTACTTCTTTGATTTACTAGCTATTTTCAGTCTGTTCATGCTTTCTGCTTCTTCTGATTTTAGTTTTGGAAGACTATATTTTTCTAGAAATTTGTTCATTTCACCTAGGCTTTCAAATTTCTTGGCATATATATTTCTTTGTAGTAATTTCTTATAATCCTCTGTATCTGTGTGGTATCATTTGTAATCTCTCTTCTGTCATTTCTGATTTCATTTGTTTGGGTCCTTTCTCTTTTTTTCTTGATGACTCTGCTTAGGGGCAGGTCAATTTTGTTTATCTTTTCAAAGAAATAGTTTCTGAATATATTGATTTTTGAATTGTTCTTTTAGTCTTTATCTCATTTAATTCTGCTCTAATCTTGGTTATTTCCTTCCTTTTACTTGCTCTGGGCTTTCTTTGTTGTTGTTCCTCTAGTTCTTGTAGATTCAGAGTTAGATTGTATATTTGAAATATTTCTGTCTGTCATTGTCCTGTCCGGCAGGACCGCGTGTTGTTGTGGAATGCTTGTTCTATATCCCTGGACAAGTGACGAACAAATTCACGTGAACTAAAGGAATCTGGTGGAGAAAAAGGGATGTCGAGCCACTCTCTAAGTGAGAGAGTGCTAAGGCTTGCATGGTCGCTCTATCAGTAAGAGAAAGTGGGAGTGTGAGGGAGAGAGAGAGTGTGTGTAAGTGCGAGAGAGGGCCAGGGAGTGTGAGAGAGGGCCAGCCTGCATGGCCAGTCTCTCTCAGAGAGAGGGAGGGCCCGGACCCCTCGCCTGGACAGGCTTTTATTGATATTCTAGGTATATTACATCCAGAATGGTTCTCATTAACTATGCACAGGTTCACTTTAGGTGGTTACCATAACAAAAGAAAGAATGTTGCTAATCCCTTTAAGATAAAGGTCATTTGAAAATGGAAAGGGAAAAGAGGTTGAACTGGTTACACCCAAACTTGAGAGGTTTAGCATAGGTTTTAGGAAGTTACTTTAAAGACATGCAGTAAACGTTTGTTGCCTCAATTCAAAGTGAGGGAGTTTTTAGCAAAAGCAAGTCTCAAAGCAGCCTAGGTACAATACAGTCCTGATTCCCCACAGGAGACCTATTCACAGATGTTCTCTGCACGCCACATGTGTCTGTCTGCATTCAGAACCAGAGCTGAGCCACTAGATCACATCACACATGGATAGGCTCCCTATAATTCCCCCTTTGTTTTTAGTTATGAGGCTACATTTGCCATTGCCAGGTCGAATGGTTCCCTAAATTTTTCCTTTTATTTTTAGCTAGGACTGCTATAGATCCCACAAACTTGCTACTTGCTGGTCCCTTTCACGTCTCTGGGAAAATAATTTGTAAATGCAGCAAAGTACAAAAAACATTATTAGAACCAGTAAACAACCAGCAGCTCCAAAGACCCACACTCTTAGGTTGAGTCCATCAAACCAGTCTTTTGATTGTCACAGAGGGTTCGAAAAACCTCTTGCTTAGTCAAGCATTGAATATCCTGCAGCTGCTGATGTAATTCTACCAGCAATTTATCAATTTGTCCTTTTAAGTTAGTAGAAAAAGTCTCTTTTATATGATGTTGAATATCGCTCCAGGAGTAGTGGTTGGAACTCCATTTCAGTGGGATGACACAGCTTGGAGAATCCTGGATCAGGAGAGTCTGATGGGTGAAGGTGGATTGCTGCCAGGAAAGCCTTTTCTATGATATGGCTTCACCCTCTTCATCAGCAGCTTCCAAAGGTCCTTCTAGAGAGGAAATATAAGCATATCCTCTTCCCCAAGTTAATAGTGTAACTAGGCCTTTTCATTTTACTTCCCTTAATGGGTCTTTGTATAAGACCAAAGGTTGAGGGCCTGCAGCCTTGTTTTGCACAAGGTGTTTGTCTATGGGTGACTCTAAATTATCATCACAAATCAAAAAATTGTACGTATATATTGCCAGCATGGCTAAATTCCTGGAAGATATTTTCTGACTGTCCCCTTTTTTGTTTCTTTAATGATGTTTTAAAGATTTGGTGAGCCTTTTCAACAGTTGCTTGACCTATAATATTATAAGGGATACCTGTTTTACACTGAATTCCCCATTTTTCTTAAGAAAGCCTGAGTGGTTTGTGCAATATATTCCAGGCCATTATTAGAATTGATTTCTTATGGACGGTGTAGGTGGCTGAAGGCCTCAAGCTTTAACATTCTTTGCCAATTCACCAGTGAGGGGAGTGGTCTATAGAGCACCTGATTTAGTGTCTGCTTGGAAAGACAGGCATCCTGATGTTTCTGCAGCTGCAATGCGTTTGAGCAGCAGGTTAATGACCTTATTGTTCTCAGGACCTGATATTTCTTAGGTCTAGAATTTACAGTGTTTCAAAGACTAGATGTTTATTATTCCTCTTACTTCCTTTCCAAAACATACATAATCCACATAACATTTCAAAATAAGCATAATTTCTTTTAAAACTTAAGCCTGATTAGATTGCCCAACATTTGACTTAAAGAGTATATCATGAAATGAATAAGGGCATAGTGAATAACATCTCTTTGCCAAATTATCTGAGGTTGCAACCCTCTGGGGTTAACACCTAGAGTAGGGTGATTTGCACTCCCCAGAGTGAAGAAGTTTCTGCCCCAGATGTTAAGTGGGGCAGGAAGTTAGTAAGGCTGAATTCATCCAACTTGGCCATTTGTACCAAAACATTTAAGAAACTACACACTTTTTTCCGGGTTGAAAACTGTCCCCTTTTCCAGCTGTAGAAATGCAAACAAAATAGGAATTCTTTTTTTTAAATTAAGCACGTTGGGGCCTCCCAAAGGACAGAGGCTGTTGTTCCTTATCTCAGGGGAGACCTGGCTCCCTCCTTCTGACGTGCTGCCTGCACCAGTTCTAAGTTTGCTGCTAGGCTCCACACTGCATGGAACTGTAGACCCTGGGGTGGACCCAGTGGGTAGGTGCCATGCCTCAGCAGCCTCAGACCATGCCCCGGTGCTGGGTGGGTGGTGAAGGTTGCTCCGGCATGCATGGGGAGGAGGGGAATCAACTCATTCCCTTGGCAGAGAGACTGGGCCCTGCTGTGCTGCACCCCAGCTGTACTCACCCAGTGGGGCTGTGATGCTCGCTGCAGCTGTGGCAACCTGGGAAGAGAGCCTGGCAGGCACGCATCAGTCCCTTTTCTTTGTTTAAGCTTTTTCTGATTATGAGGGCTTCCCTGCCCTGCTTTTCTCCATAGTTTGATTAGAGGGAAAATCTTTGCTCTTTCTCCCAAACCTAGATCTAGTTGGGGGTTGTGCTGTGAGGATGGATGCTTGGGAGAGAAAGCAAGGCTCCTGCTTACTAAAGAGGGTACAGAGATAAATAACTTGATCGCAAGAGGGCGACCTAGGAAGAAATCCCTTTTTCTCTGAATTCCAACACACCCTACAACCTTATCGGGAAGCCTCAGTGTCGTTGGCCCTTACCTGGGCTGATGTGGACATTTCCACCCATTGGTGAGTTGGTTCCACAACTGCCGCTCGAAGCCTCCAGTTGTCCCTGTTCCTGGGCACCAGATATCGCGGTCTCATCCAGCAGGACCGCGTGTTGTTGTGGAATGCTTGTCCTATATCCCCAGACAAGTAACAGGACCGCGACATCTGTCTGTTTTAGATAGGCCTGCATCACTATTATCTTCCCTCTCAGGACTGTCTTTGCTGTGTCTCATAAGTTTTGGATTGTTGTGTGTTCATTTTCATTTGTTTCCAGAAACTTTTTGAATTCTTCCTTGATCCCATTATTGACCCATTCATTGTTTAATAGCATGCTATTCAATCTCCATGAGTTTGAGTGTTTTGGGGTTTTTTTCTTTGAGGTTGGTTTCTAGTTTCAGTCCCCTGTGGTTGTAAAAAATGCTTGATATGATTTCAATTTTCTTGAATTTGTTGAGGCTTGTTTTGTGTCCTATCATGTGGTCTATCTTTGAAAATGTTCCATGTTCATTAGAAAAGAATGTGTGTTTTGCTTCTTTGGGGTGAAAGATTATATATCAGTTAAGTTCATTTGATCCAGTGCATCATTCAGTTCCACAATATCTTTGTTGATATTTTGTTTGGAACATCTATCCATTTTTTATAGTAGATTGTTTAAAACTGCTAGTATAAATGTGTTGCTGTCTATATCTTTCTTGAAATCCTCCAAGATTTTCCTTATATATTTTGGTGCTCATATGTTGGGTGCATGTATGTTTATAATGTTTATGTCTTCTTGATGGATTATTCCCTTGAATATTATGAAATGTCCTTCTGTGTATCATTTTATGACCTTTGTTTTAAAATCTATTTTGTCTGATATAAGTATTGCTACACCGGCTTTTTTTCCCCTATGCATTTTCTTGGAATATTTTTTTCTAACCCTTTATTTTCAGTCTGTGTAGGGTTTTTTTTGTTGTTATTTTCTGAAGTGTGTCTCTTCTAGGCAGCATGTGTACGGGTTATGTTTTCTTATCCATTCAGCTACCTTCTATCTTGTGATCGGAGCATTTAATCCATTAACATTTAAGGTTATTATTGATAGGTATTCATTCATTTCCCCCCCTTTGTACCTATGTTCCTCTCTCTCTCACTCATTTTCATCCTCCTCTTAGAGTAGTCTCTTTAGCATATCTTGCAGCACTGGTTTGGTGGAGGTGTATTCTTTGAGTTTGCTTTTGTCTGGGAAACTCCTTATTTTGCCTTCCATTTTGAAGTCCTGCTGAATAGAGTATTCTTGGTTACAGGCCTTGTTTTTTATTACTTGACATATTTCTTGCCATTCTCTTCTGGCTTTAAGTGTTTCTGTTGAAAAATCAGCTGATAGCCTTATGGGATTTCCCTTGAATGTTACTTCTTGTTTCTCCCTTGGTGCTTTTAAGATTTTCTTTTTGTCTTTAAAACTTGGCATTTTGATTATGGTGTGTCTTAGAGCTTCTTTGGGTTCATCTTGATTGGGACCCTCTGTTCTTCCTGAACTTGCTTGGCTTTTTGCCTCTCCAGGTCAGGGAAGTTTTCTGTCATTATTTTTTCAAACAGTGTTTCTAATGCTTGCTCTTTTTCTTCTCCTTCTGGTATTCCTATGATTTGAATGTTGTTGTGTTTCATGTTGTCTTAGAGTTCTCTTAAACTATCTTCATCTTTTTTTTAGTCTTTTTTTTATGCAGCTGCTCTACCTGGGTGTTTTTTTCTACCTTGTCTTCCAGCTCACTAATTTGGTCCTCTGCTTTATCCAGCCTGTTTGTAATTCCTTCTAGTGTATTTTTTATTTCAGAAATTGTATTCCTTATTTCTTCCAGGTTTTTTTTATATTTTCTATTTCTTTTTTTTTGTATTGTTGTTGTTCCCTCTCAGTCTCTTGTAGTTTTCTGTGAGTTCCTTGAACATCCTTATCACCATTCTTTTTAATTCTATATCTTAGAGTTTGCTTGCCTCTATTTCATTTAGCTCTTTTAGTAGGATGTCTTCCATTCCTTTTGATTGTAAGTTCTTTCTTTGTCTCCCCATTTCAGGTAACTCTTTTTGTTTGTTTCTATGATTCCCAATGCTCTGCTTTGCCAGCTGTCTTCATAAGGTGAGTTTCTGTGGTAGTAGTTCTGTGGGATTCAGGGTTGCAGTCTCTTTGATCTCCTTGCCTGGTTGCTCTAGGGTTGCCCTTTCTTCCATTTGTGTGGGCTCTCTTCTTTTACTTGGGCTTTACCTGTTAGTGGCTCCTTTGTTGGTAGAGTCTCCCCTACAGCAGGTTTACTGGTATTCATGTCTCCCACCTTGTCTTGTATGTGGTCAGGGGTTGGACAAAGGTGAAATGGAGTAATACAGGGAGAGAGTATTCTATGGGATTTAAGGTACTAACAAGTAGAGAACAGATAGAAAGTCCTTTGGCGAAGTACTGTGATATAACTGTGATATTTCACCCAATTAGCCACTTGTTATAAAAGATAAAAAAGAGATAAGACTCTTCTAAGAGAGGAAAAAGAATGTCAGCTGACTTAAGAAAGCAGAGTGCTTGTGTTAGGTTAGATGGTGAGATATAATGAGAGTAAGGGATAGAATCTTGGCATAGTGTGTGAAAGAATAAAGTTAACCACAATAGTAATAAAGCTCAGGAAGATGGTGAAATGGATTAAGACCAGGGAAGGGTGTTGTGTGGGATTTGGAATAACAATATTATGATAAGAAATACATAATCTGAATAAAAAGTAAAAGACCAAAAGTAGTGTGTTATTGGAATACAAGTAAAGTGAAAGAAGAAAAATTAGAATGTGATATGAAAGGGAGAATAAATAAAACCAATCAAACAATGCAATCAAACAAACAAACCAAACAAACAAAAAAAAAACTAAATGAAAAGAAGATGAATAAAAAATAAATAAGTAAATTAAAATAAAAAATAAAATAAAAATAATAATAAATTAAAATAACAAAAAATAAAATGCAAGTTCTGAAGGATAACAAAGTGAAATTTGTTTCAGCTCTTGGTGTTAGCCTTCTGATGTCTTTCTGGATCTATCTTTGGTCTTCTCAAAGCTCCAGGTCTTATTGTCTTACACTTGAAAAAAACAGCCTTCTGCTGACTTCAAACCTGCCTAGCAGGTTCTGCTGTTTTCCTGGGTGCTGCATGCAGAGGGGGGCTGGGCTCCATCTTTTTTCTTTTCTTGTGGTTGGGGAAAATGGGGGCTCAGTCTGGGCTACAATATTCGTAGGTGTCCAGTTTCCATTCCACGCCCTCAGAACATTATGCAGCCCACATTGTCTACTGTGAATATGTGCCAGGTGGGTGCCTGTGGTCCATCTCATTATGCATCCTTTGATTAGTCCATGAGGTGCACTGAGTGGGAGAAAATCACACCCCTCCTTTTCTCTCTTTGTTGGCCTGGGCCTGCACATACAAAGTTCCTTCAGGGCTGTTTATTTCCCCTATTGAATTGTTTCTCTGGGTGCTGCTACCTCTCTGAGCCCCTGCTGACCCCGTTTGATCAAAATGTGAGGTGCTCTGAGTGGGAGCAAATTATGCCCTCTCTTCCCCCTCTTTGCTGGACTGCCACTGCATGCAAGCAGTCTTTACACAGCAGCTGAGAGCCTTTTTTGAGTAAATTCCCCTTGTTTGTGGCAGGCCATTCCTATCCAGTGCCTGGCTTTCCACACAGATCAACTCTCTGAACAGTCCAGACTATCTGGGCCAAGGCCAGTCACAGCCCATCTCTTCTCCAATCTCCAGATATCACCCAGCTCCCCAATTTCTCTGGTGCTGTCCCAGCCTTGGCATGGCACCAGCTGTGTGTTTCTTACTGTGTCTTTATCCCTCCAGAAACTTTAAGCATCCTGGTGTTTCCTGGTGTGAGTCTGTGAACTTGCCCCTGTGGGAAAGGAGGGAGCCTCCAAGTCACAATCACTGATCTGGCTCTCCTTCAAAGCTGCTGTAACAGCTGTGGTCTCCAGCACAGGGCCTGGGGACCCACCCATTGGCCTGCAAAATCTCCTTACCATCCATTTTTAAACATCCTCTACAACCTTTGGTTCCCAAATTTCATATCAGCTGGAGTTCTGTTGGCTAATCACTCTGTTCCTTGGAAAATAGGCTAGGTGTCCCAGTTGGGGGCATGAGCAAATGGGTTCAGCTCCCACCTACCTTGCCACCATCTTTGTAATGTCTGATGAAGTCCTATTTATTAATACTTTATTTTGTAGTTCTAGTGTTTTAGATCTTATCTAAAAAAATGGAATGTAACTCAAGTTTACGAATGTTGTCTCCTATGTTTTATTATAGAAGTTTTAGAACTTTAGCTTTTTTTAGGTATAAGATTAATGTGAGTCAATTTGTGTGTGTGGTGGGAGGTCAAGTCTCAAAAAATGAGATCTACATTTTCTATATGATTATTCAGTTAATCCAACAC
>VMDR010031198.1:0-12126 GCA_007922815.1 Macrotus californicus | reverse complement strand
TAGAAGGAATCAAAAGCAGGCTAGATGAAACAGAGGATTGAATCATTGAGCTGGAGGGCAAGGAAGGAAAAAAACACCCAGAAAGAGTAAGAAAAGGAAAAGAAGCTCAGAAAGAATGAAGAGGTTTTAAGGGAACTGCAGGACAACATGAAACGTAATAATATTGGTATAATACGGATACCAGAAGGAGAAGAGGAGCAAGGGATAGAAAACCTGTTTGAAAAAGTAATGATGGAAAACTTCTCGAATTTGATGAGAGAAGAGTCACACAAATCCAGGAAACACAGAGAGTCCCAATCAAGAGGACCCCAAAGAGGCCCACTTCAAGACACATCATCATTAAAATGGCAAAATTCCAAGACAAAGAGAGAATCTTAAAGGCAGCAAGGGAGAAACAGAAAGTAACATACAAGGGAGCCCCGATAAGACTAGCAGCTGACTTCTCAAAGGAAACACTCCAACCCAGAAGGGAATGGCAAGAAATATTTCAAGTAATGAGAACCAAAGGCCTGCAAGCAAGACTACTCTATCCAGCAAGGCTCTCGATTAAAACGGAAGGCCAAACAAGGAGTTTCCCAGACAAAAGAATCTTCAAAGAATACACTTCCTCCAAACTAGCTCTGCAAGAGATGTTAAAGGGTCTGTTTTAAGAAAAGGAAAAAGAAAAGAGTAACAGAGAGAGGAACACAGGTATGAAAAAACGGGAATGAATAAATACCTATCAATAATAACCTTAAACATAAATGGATTAAATGCCCCAATCAAAAGACATAGAATAGCTGAATGGATAAGAACTCATGACTCACACATATGCTGCCTACAAGAGACTAACCTCAGAACAAAAGACCTACACAGACTGAAAGTGAAGGGCTGGAAACAAATATTCCAAGCAAATGGACAGGAAAAAAAGCCACAGTAGCAATACTCATATCAGACAAATTAGACTTCCAAAAAAAAGGCCATAAAAAGAGACCCAGAAGGTCACTTCAAATACTCAAGGGAAGAATCGATCAAGATGACATAAACATTGTAAACATATATGCACCCAACATAGGAGCACTCAAATACATAAGGAAAATCTTGGAGGACTTGAAGAAAGATATTGAAAGCAATACAATTGTAGGGGATTTTAACGCCACACTGTCAAAAATGAATAGATCTTCCAAACAAAATATCAACAAGGATATTGCTGCATTGAAAAATACCCTAGGTCAAATGGACTTAACTGATATATATATATATAGAACCTTTCATCTCAAAGAAGCAAAATACACATTCTTTTCAAATGGAATATTTTCAAATAAGCACATGAGAGGACACAAAACAGGCCTCAACAAATTCAAGAAAATTGAAATCATAGCAATCATTTTCTCAGAGCACAAAGACCTGAAACTACAACTGACATCAAGGAAAGAACACAAAAACATTCAAACTCATGGAGACTAAATAGCATGCTATTAAACAATGAATGAGTTAAGAATGAGATCAAGGAAGTAATCAAAAAGTTTCTGGAAACAAATGAAAATGAACACACAGCAGTCCAAAAGTTTGGTACACAGCAAAGGCAGTCCTGAGAGGGAAGTTACTAGCAATACAGGCCTACCTAAAAAAAAGATAGAAACATTTCAAATAAACAACCTAACTGTTCATCTATAAGAACTGGAGGAACAGTGGTGGGGGGAAAATGCAAACTGTAAATGAACAACAATAAAGTAATTTAAAAAATAAAAATAAATAAAAAAAAAGAACTGGAGGAACAACGACAACAAAGACAGCCCAAAGCAAGTAGAAGGAAGGAAATAACCAAGATCAGAGCAGAATTAAATGACATAGAGACTAAAAGAACAATCCAAAGGGTCAATAAATCCAGGAGCTGGTTCTCTGAGAAGATAACAAAATTGACAAGCCTTTAAGCAGACTCATCAAGAAAAAAAGGGAGAGGACCCAAATAAACACAATCAGAAATGAAAGAGGAGAGGTTACAACTGATACCACAGAAATACAAAGACTTGTAAGAAATAACTATGAAGAACTATATGCCAAGAAATTTGAAAACCTAGGTGAAATGGACAATTTCTAGAAAAATATAATCTTCCAAAACTGAATGAAGAAGCAGAAAGCCTGAACAGACCAATAACAGCTGATGAAATTGAAATAGTAATAAAAAAACTCCCGACTCACAAAAGCCCTGGACCGGACAGTTTCACAGGAGAGTTCTACAAAGCATTTAAGGAAGAGCTAACCCCCATCCCTCACAGACTTTTCAAAAAAATCCAAGAACATAGAAGACACCAAAACTCTTTCTATGAGGTCAGCATCATCCTAATCCCAAAACCAGATAAAGGCACAACAAAGAAAGAAAACTACAGGCCAATATCGCTGATGAACATTGATGCTAAAATTCTCAACAAAATATTGGCAAACTGCATCCAGCAATACATTAAAAAGATCATACACCATGATCAAGTGGGATTCATCCCAGGGATACAAGGATGATACAATATTTGCAAATCAATACACATAATACATCACATAAACAAAACAAAAGACAAAAATCACATGATCACATCAAGAGATGCGGAAAAAGCATTTGATAAGATACAGCACCCATTTATGATAAAAACACTCAGCAAAGAGGGAATAGCAGGAGCATTCCTCAATATAGTAAAGGCCATCTATGAGAAACCTACAGCCAACATCATATTCAATGGACAAAAACTAAAATCTTTCCCACTAAGATCAGGAACAAGACAAGGTTGTCCACTTTCACCACTTCTATTCAACATAGTATTAGAAGTCCTAGCCACAGCAAGCAGAAAAAGAAAAGAAACAAAAGGCATCCAAATTGGGAAGGAGGAAGTAAAACTATCATTGTTTGCAGATGACATGATAGCGTACATAGAAAATCCTATACACTCCACCACAAAACTGCTAGACCTAATAAGTGAATTTGGCAAAACAGTGGGATACAAAGTCAGTATTCAGAAATCAAAGGCATTTTTGTATACCAAAAATGAAGTATCAGAAACAAAATCAGGAAAACAAATCTCATTTGATATAGTAACAAGAAAATTCCTAGGAATAAGCCTAGCCAAGGAGGTAAAAGACCTGCCCTCAGAAAACTACACAACACTGAAGAAATAAATTAAGGAAGACACAATCAAAAGGAAGCATATACTGTATTCAGGGATTGGAAGAATTAACATCATCAAAATGTCCGTACTTACCCAAAGCAATTTATAGATTCAGTGCAATCCCTATTACTGTACTAATGACATGTTTCACAGATACAGAACACACACTTCAAAAATTTATATGGAAACATAAACGGAGCCAAATACCTGCAGCAATTTTGAGAAAGAAGAACAAAGTAGGAGGGATCATAATACCTTATATCAAACTGTATTCCAAAGTCACTGTAATCAAAACAGCCTGGTACTGGAACAAGAACAGACACATAGACCAATGGAAAAGAATAGAGAGCCCAGAAGTAAACTCAAGTCTCTATGGGCAATTAATATTTGACAAAGGGGACAGAAGCATAAAATGGAGTAAAAACAACCTCTTCAACAAATGGTGTTGGGAGAGCTGGACAGATACATGCAACAAAATGAAACTTGATCACCAACTTACCCCATAGACAAAAATAAATTCAAGGTGGATAAAAGAGTTAAATATAAGCTGTGATACCATAAAACTCCTAGAGCAGAAGAAAGGCAGGAAAATATCAGACATTCCACACAGCAATATTTTTACTGATAAGTCCCCTAGAGCAAGGGACATAAAGGCAAGAATAAACAAATGGGATCTCATCAAAATAAAGAGCTTCTGCATGGCTAAAGAAAACAGCATTGAAATGAAAAGAGAACCAACTGTAAGAGAAAACATATTTGCCAATGATACCTCGGACAAGGGTTTGATCTCCAAAATATATAAAGAACTCACACGACTCCACTCCAGGAAGACAAACAACCCAATTAAAAAATGGGCAGAAGACTTGAACAGACACTACTCCAAGGAGGACATACAAAGGGCCTAGAGACATGTGAAAACATGCTCAGCATCACTAGCCATCAGACAGATGCAAATTAAAGCCACAATAGATACCACTTCACACCAGTGAGAATGGCCATCATAAACAAGTCAACAGACAAGTGTTGGAGAGGATGTGGAAAAAAGGGAACCCTAGTGCACTGTTGGTAGGAATGCAGACTGGTGCGGCCACTGTGGAAAACACTATGGAATTTCCTCAGAAAACTAAAAATGGAACTGCCTTTTGACACAGCAATTCTACTCCTGGGATTATATTCTAAGAACCCTGAAACACCAATCCAAAAGAACCTATGCACCCCAATGTTCATAGCAGCACAATTTACAATAGCCAAGTGCTGGAAGCAAACCTAAGTGCCATCAGTAAATGAATGGATAAAAAACTATGGTACATTTACCCAATGGAATGCTATGCAGCAGAAAGAAAGAAGGAGCTCCTACCCTTTGGGACAGCATGCATGGAACTTGAGAGCATTATGCTAAGTGAAATAAGCCAGGTGGTGAGGGGCAAATACCATATGATCTCACTTTTAAGTGGAACTTAATCAACAAGACAAACAAGCAAGCAAAATATAACCAGGGACATTGACATTGCGAACAGGCTGACAGTGACCTGAGGGGAGATGGGAGGGGATAATAGGGGGAAAAGGGTGAAGGGTTTTCAGGAACAACTATAAAGGATACATGGACAAAACCAAGAGGGGCGGTGGCATCAGGGGAGGGAGGTGGGGATGGCTGCGTTGGGTGGAAAGAATTGGGGGAAAAGGCAGAAAACTGTACTTGAACAACAAAATTTTAAAAATAATAAAATAAATGATTATCAATCCTTTTAACATCATTTATTGAATAAATCCCTCTAATGAAAAATTTTGCTATAGCCAATTTTGCTATATACTTACATTGCCTTTGATATATTTATATTAATTTCTAGAAAGTTTATCCTGCTTCATTAATTTATGTCACTCCATTACTGCTCCATTAGTATTTTACTTATTATGTCTTTAAAATATAGTTTACTGTCTGTTCTAACGTGTCCTCTTGTCTTAAAAATTTTGGTTGTTCTTGTACTTTTGTTTCTCTGAATAACTGATTCCTAACCAGGGTGAGTGTAAAAACAAACTGAGGGTTTTATTATAATCCTACCCAGGGCTTGCATCTCAGGAAATTCTGATTCAGTGAGCCTGGTGTAGGGCCTGGGTATCTTTCAAAAATAAATGGCAGAGACTTCTGGTCAACATGGTGGGATAGGCAGAAATGTCTCACCTCTTTGCCCAACCACATCAAAATTACAATTAAAATATAGAACAACTATCACTCAGAACCATCAGAAATCGAATTGAATGGAAATCTGACAACTATAGAATTAAAGAAAGCACATCCATCCAGACTGGTAGGAGGAGTTCAGATGCAGATGGGCTGGTCCTTCACCCAATTGTGGTGGATAAAAATTTGGGAGATATTAGGTCAGAGTCACTTAAGAAACCACATGGATGCAGCAAACTAAGGAGCAGGGTTTATTAGTGGGGAATAAGAAGGAAAGTGGAGCCATCCTAGGAAGGTTGGGGAGCCAACCAAGAAAGGTTAAGACTCGCTCAATTGTTTTTAAGGCAAGGTTTTCAAGCGCAAAAACCCGCAAAGGGTAACTGGTTGGGGTGTCAGAGTCTGATTGGCTAGAGCTCATTGCTAGGTGCTATTTCTGCAGACCATTGTTCTTGATACATCTTGTCAGGCTCAAGTTAAAGCTGCATCCTGTTATACTGGATAGGCTGACCCCAGATCCCAATCTTAGCAGGCATCTGTTTGTCCTGGGTAGGGTTGGCAGGCAGTTTCCCAAGCTACAGTTTCCCACAGTACAGTTTTCCCACCTGGTGATTTTCCATTCCTCCTAGGACAACCTAGGTCTGTCAGGAGGGATATCTTGGGGCCGAGGAGTCCCAGCCCCACAATGGCCCCCCAGTAGAGTTCCAGTGCCAGAAAAATAAGTCCCCACAACTTCTGACTGCGAAAATCAATGAGGATTGAGTTGGTGAAGAAATTCCTGGAGCCCCAAGCAGTTCCTTGTAAAGAACCTACTCAGACTCACTCTCTCTAAGCTCCAGCACTGGCGTAGCACATTTAAAGGCACCAGTGGCACAAAGGGAGGAACTGAAGTGCCTGGCATCAAGGCAGTTAGAGGCCATTGCCCCTTTTCTAAATCCTCCCCACACAGAGCCGGCAAGCTGGTGCCACACCAGGTTGATGGACACTCTATCAACCTGACTAACACTGTTTGACCTGCCTTGGAGATCCCCAGAGACTCCATCTCACTCAACTTACAAGCCTACCCAAGCTGCTTTTCCATATGAATGGTTGGCCTTGGCTCCTGCTTGAAAACATCCTAAATCCTATGGAACAAGCAACAGCTGGCCTCAGTGAGCACCAGGCCAGGCACTAGCAGCAGCCAGCCTAAATTCACAGCTTGACTTTGCCTGGGAAACTACGAGCCCAGCACAAGTAGCAGCCATCTCAGATTGCTTTATAGCTCAAGCACAGTGTCTGGGGCAAAACACAGGTGGGGGCTGACCTTGGCCTGCACTACCCTGGAAACCCCAGGGCCAAAGCACCCAGTGGACAGCTACTGACCACATTGGACCGCCACCATCTTGTTCCTGCACAGTTGGTCCTCCAATGAGGGTGGAGAATATTGGTAAGTGATCACAGCCAGTCCTTGGAGCTGACTGGCCTGGGCAAATCCCTCCCATTGATCTGCCAACAGCAACTGAGATGCAATTATAAGAGGAAGGTATTCTCAGCCCACATAGAGGGTGCACCTCCAGTACCCAGCTTGGGTGACAAGGGAGGCTGTGCCACTGGACCCTACAGGACATCTATTACATTAGGCCACACTACCAAGACAGAGTCAAAATAGCTCTACCTAATACATAGAAACAAACACAGGGAGGCTGCCAAAATGTGGAGACAAAGAAACGTGGCCCAAATGAAAGAACACATTAAAACTACAGAAAAGGAACTAAACAAAATGGAGATAAGCAATTTATCAGACACAGAGTTCAAAATATTGGTTATAAGGATGATCAAGGAACTTAGTGAGTACCAACATAAAAAACTAAGGACCAATAGCATAAAAAAGGCCTACTTAGAAATGAAGGTACACTAATTTAAATACAGAACAATTTACAGAGAAGCAACAGTACAGTGGAAGAAACAGAGAACCCAATCAAAGATTATTTTTCACTATACAATTATTATTATTTTTATTGTTCAAGTACAGTGTCTCCATTGTACCCGCATCTCTCCCCGTAGCCCCACTCTCAATCCTCTCCCTCTTTGGCTTTTTCATGTGCCCTTGACACATGTTCCTTGAAGTTTCTTCCCCTTCTTTCCACTGTAATCCCCCTCCTTCCTTCCCTCTGGTCACTGTCAGCCTGTTCGCAATGTCAATGTCCCTGGTTATATTTTGCTTGCTTGTTTGTCTTGTTGATTAAGTTCCACTTAAAAGTGAGATCATATGGTATTTGCCCCTCACCACCTGGCTTATTTCACTTAGCATAATGCTCTCAAGTTCCATGCATGCTGTCCCAAAGGGTAGGAGCTCCTTCTTTCTTTCTGCTGCATAGCATTCCATTGGGTAAATGTACCATAGTTTTTTATCCATTCATTTACTGATGGCACTTAGGTTTGCTTCCAGCACTTGGCTATTGTAAATTGTGCTGCTATGAACATTGGGGTGCATAGGTTCTTTTGGATTGGTGTTTCAGGGTTCTTAGAATATAATCCCAGGAGTAGAATTGCTGTGTCAAAAGGCAGTTCCATTTTTAGTTTTCTGAGGAAATTCCATAGTGTTTTCCACAGTGGCCGCACCAGTCTGCATTCCTACCAACAGTGCACTAGGGTTCCCTTTTTTCCACATCCTCTCCAACACTTGTCTGTTGACTTGTTTATGATGGCCATTCTCACTGGTGTGAAGTGGTATCTATTGTGGCTTTAATTTGCATCTGTCTGATGGCTAGTGATGCTGAGCATGTTTTCACATGTCTCTAGGCCCTTTGTATGTCCTCCTTGGAGTAGTGTCTGTTCAAGTCTTCTGCCCATTTTTTAATTGGGTTGTTTGTCTTCCTGGAGTGGAGTCGTGTGAGTTCTTTATATATTTTGGAGATCAAACCCTTGTCCGAGGTATCATTGGCAAATATGTTTTCTCTTACAGTTGGTTCTCTTTTCATTTCAATGCTGTTTTCTTTAGCCATGCAGAAGCTCTTTATTTTGATGAGATCCCATTTGTTTATTCTTGCCTTTATGTCCCTTGCTCTAGGGGACTTATCAGTAAAAATATTGCTGTGTGGAATGTCTGATATTTTCCTGCCTTTCTTCTGCTCTAGGAGTTTTATGGTATCACAGCTTATATTTAACTCTTTTATCCACCTTGAATTTATTTTTGTCTATGGGGTAAGTTGGTGATCAAGTTTCATTTTGTTGCATGTATCTGTCCAGCTCTCCCAACACCATTTGTTGAAGAGGTTGTTTTTACTCCATTTTATGCTTCTGTCCCCTTTGTCAAATATTAATTGCCCATAGAGACTTGAGTTTACTTCTGGGCTCTCTATTCTTTTCCATTGGTCTATGTGTCTGTTCTTGTTCCAGTACCAGGCTGTTTTGATTACAGTGACTTTGGAATACAGTTTGATATAAGGTATTATGATCCCTCCTACTTTGTTCTTCTTTCTCAAAATTGCTGCAGGTATTTGGCTCCGTTTATGTTTCCATATAAATTTTTGAAGTGTGTGTTCTGTATCTGTGAAACATGTCATTAGTACAGTAATAGGGATTGCACTGAATCTATAAATTGCTTTGGGTAAGTACGGACATTTTGATGATGTTAATTCTTCCAATCCCTGAATACAGTATATGCTTCCTTTTGATTGTGTCTTCCTTAATTTATTTCTTCAGTGTTGTGTAGTTTTCTGAGGGCAGGTCTTTTACCTCCTTGGCTAGGCTTATTCCTAGGAATTTTCTTGTTACTATATCAAATGAGATTTGTTTTCCTGATTTTGTTTCTGATACTTCATTTTTGGTATACAAAAATGCCTTTGATTTCTGAATACTGACTTTGTATCCCACTGTTTTGCCAAATTCACTTATTAGGTCTAGCAGTTTTGTGGTGGAGTGTATAGGATTTTCTATGTACGCTATCATGTCATCTGCAAACAATGATAGTTTTACTTCCTCCTTCCCAATTTGGATGCCTTTTGTTTCTTTTCTTTTTCTGCTTGCTGTGGCTAGGACTTCTAATACTATGTTGAATAGAAGTGGTGAAAGTGGACAACCTTGTCTTGTTCCTGATCTTAGTGGGAAAGATTTTAGTTTTTGTCCATTGAATATGATGTTGGCTGTAGGTTTCTCATAGATGGCCTTTACTATATTGAGGAATGCTCCTGCTATTCCCTCTTTGCTGAGTGTTTTTATCATAAATGGGTGCTGTATCTTATCAAATGCTTTTTCCGCATCTCTTGATGTGATCATGTGATTTTTGTCTTTTGTTTTGTTTATGTGATGTATTATGTGTATTGATTTGCAAATATTGTATCATCCTTGTATCCCTGGGATGAATCCCACTTGATCATGGTGTATGATCTTTTTAATGTATTGCTGGATGCAGTTTGCCAATATTTTGTTGAGAATTTTAGCATCAATGTTCATCAGCGATATTGGCCTGTAGTTTTCTTTCTTTGTTGTGCCTTTATCTGGTTTTGGGATTAGGATGATGCTGACCTCATAGAAAGAGTTTTGGTGTCTTCTATGTTCTTGGATTTTTTTGAAAAGTCTGTGAGGGATGGGGGTTAGCTCTTCCTTAAATGCTTTGTAGAACTCTCCTGTGAAACTGTCCGGTCCAGGGCTTTTGTGAGTCGGGAGTTTTTTTATTACTATTTCAATTTCATCAGCTGTTATTGGTCTGTTCAGGCTTTCTGCTTCTTCATTCAGTTTTGGAAGATTATATTTTTCTAGAAATTGTCCATTTCACCTAGGTTTTCAAATTTCTTGGCATATAGTTCTTCATAGTTATTTCTTACAAGTCTTTGTATTTCTGTGGTATCAGTTGTAACCTCTCCTCTTTCATTTCTGATTGTGTTTATTTGGGTCCTCTCCCTTTTTTTCTTGATGAGTCTGCTTAAAGGCTTGTCAATTTTGTTATCTTCTCAGAGAACCAGCTCCTGGATTTATTGACCCTTTGGATTGTTCTTTTAGTCTCTATGTCATTTAATTCTGCTCTGATCTTGGTTATTTCCTTCCTTCTACTTGCTTTGGGCTGTCTTTGTTGTCGTTGTTCCTCCAGTTCTTTTTTTTTATTTATTTTTATTTTTTAAATTACTTTATTGTTGTTCATTTACAGTTTGCATTTTCCCCCCACCACTGTTCCTCCAGTTCTTATAGATGAACAGTTAGGTTGTTTATTTGAAATGTTTCTATCTTTTTTTTAGGTAGGCCTGTATTGCTAGTAACTTCCCTCTCAGGACTGCCTTTGCTGTGTACCAAACTTTTGGACTGCTGTGTGTTCATTTTCATTTGTTTCCAGAAACTTTTTGATTACTTCCTTGATCTCATTCTTAACTCATTCATTGTTTAATAGCATGCTATTTAGTCTCCATGAGTTTGAATGTTTTTGTGTTCTTTCCTTGATGTCAGTTGTAGTTTCAGGTCTTTGTGCTCTGAGAAAATGATTGCTATGATTTCAATTTTCTTGAATTTGTTGAGGCCTGTTTTGTGTCCTCTCATGTGCTTATTTGAAAATATTCCATTTGAAAAGAATGTGTATTTTGCTTCTTTGAGATGAAAGGTTCTATATATATATATATCAGTTAAGTCCATTTGACCTAGGGTATTTTTCAATGCAGCAATATCCTTGTTGATATTTTGTTTGGAAGATCTATTCATTTTTGACAGTGTGGCGTTAAAATCCCCTACAATTGTATTGCTTTCAATATCTTTCTTCAAGTCCTCCAAGATTTTCCTTATGTATTTGAGTGCTCCTATGTTGGGTGCATATATGTTTACAATGTTTATGTCATCTTGATCGATTCTTCCCTTGAGTATTTGAAGTGACCTTCTGGGTCTCTTTTTATGGCCTTTTTTTTGGAAGTCTAATTTGTCTGATATGAGTATTGCTACTGTGGCTTTTTTTCCTGTCCATTTGCTTGGAATATTTGTTTCCAGCCCTTCACTTTCAGTCTGTGTAGGTCTTTTGTTCTGAGGTTAGTCTCTTGTAGGCAGCATATGTGTGAGTCATGAGTTCTTATCCATTCAGCTATTCTATGTCTTTTGATTGGGGCATTTAATCCATTTATGTTTAAGGTTATTATTGATAGGTATTTATTCATTCCCGTTTTTTCATACCTGTGTTCCTCTCTCTGTTACTCTTTTCTTTTTCCTTTTCTTAAAACAGACCCTTTAACATCTCTTGCAGAGCTAGTTTGGAGGAAGTGTATTCTTTGAAGATTCTTTTGTCTGGGAAACTCCTTGTTTGGCCTTCCGTTTTAATCGAGAGCCTTGCTGGATAGAGTAGTCTTGCTTGCAGGCCTTTGGTTCTCATTACTTGAAATATTTCTTGCCATTCCCTTCTGGGTTGGAGTGTTTCCTTTGAGAAGTCAGCTGCTAGTCTTATCGGGGCTCCCTTGTATGTTACTTTCTGTTTCTCCCTTGCTGCCTTTAAGATTCTCTCTTTGTCTTGGAATTTTGCCATTTTAATGATGATGTGTCTTGAAGTGGGCCTCTTTGGGGTCCTCTTGATTGGGACTCTCTGTGTTTCCTGGATTTGTGTGACTCTTCTCTCATCAAATTCGAGAAGTTTTCCATCATTACTTTTTCAAACAGGTTTTCTATCCCTTGCTCCTCTTCTCCTTCTGGTATCCGTATTATACCAATATTATTACGTTTCATGTTGTCCTGCAGTTCCCTTAAAACCTCTTCATTCTTTCTGAGCTTCTTTTCCTTTTCTTACTCTTTCTGGGTGTTTTTTTCCTTCCTTGCCCTCCAGCTCAATGATTCAATCCTCTGTTTCATCTAGCCTGCTTTTGATTCCTTCTA
>VMDR010031197.1:0-12121 GCA_007922815.1 Macrotus californicus | reverse complement strand
CTACAGCCCCCTTGGTCCCGTGCTGGGCCCAGGGACCTTATTGTCCTGAAGCATGCTCCCTACCGTGTTTTTTTCAGTGTTCTTTCCAAATCCTGATCTCCAATCTTCTTATATGCTGGATACTGTTGGCTGTTCCCTCTGTTCCTCAGAAGATCAGCTAGGTATCTCACCCGTGTGCAGGGAGAAGTGGATTCCACTCCCACCTATCATGCCGCCATCTTAGAAGCCCCTAAACTGCCACTTCTATTCAGCAGTTATCCCAACTCTTATTAGTGCTCTTACCTCTACCCTCTCAAAATCATTTCTCTTTCAGTAGGTAATCTCATATTGACTCTCTTTTCTTATAATGGTCTTAAACTCCTTACACCCTTATTAATACTGGTTCATTTGCTATTGATGGTGAGATTGTGAAGGGGGGAGTTATATTAGTGGGTGTGGGTATGTTTCAATAGCACACAAGACCTGGTGGGCGAAGTGACCCTCAGTCAGCCAGCGGCAGGGAAGGACCCATGAAAGAATGACCCAACAACAAACAAAATCCAATTATATCCAGAAAACCAGCATAAAAGGCATAAAGGTCATCCCAAGAACATCACGATCAGGTGATCAAGAAGACTGCACCACTAAACCTCAGAGGCCTCAGACCGTAGAAGTTCACATGACAAAAAAGTCAAAACAGATCAATTTATGAAATGGAAGAAAACAAGAAGAGTCCCACAAGCAATGGGAAGACAGAGAAACAAACCCCAATCTAAAGGAAAGGAGAAATCCTCAGAAAGAATGCTAAATGAAATAGAGGCAAGTAAACTATTAGATACTGAGCTCAAAACAATAGTTTTAGGGAAGCTCAATGAACTCAGAACTGCCAAAAACTACAGGGAAATTATGAGTAACTTACTGCAGATTATGTCAGCATAAAAAAGGACGTGGAAACAATCAACAAGGGCCAGGAAGGAGTGGGGAATACAATTTTTTAGTTAAAGAACACAGTAGAAGGAATCAAAAGCAGGGTCTATGAAGCAGAGGATCAAATCAGTGAACTGGACTACAAACTAGAAAAAACCTTCCAAAAAGAGCAAGAAAAAAAAGAATAAAAAAGAATGAAAAGGGGTTAAGGGAAAAGCAAGACATGAAACAGAATAATATCCATATACTGTGGATACCAAAAGGAGAAGAACAAGAGGAAGGGATAGAAAACCTGTCTGAAAAAGTAATGATGGAAAACTTCCCTAGTTTGAGGAGATAAGAAGCCACACAAGTCCAGGAAGCAGAGAGGGTCCCTATCAAGAGGAACCCAAAGAGGCCCACTGCAAAACACATCATAATTAAAATGTCAAAATTTAAAGACTAAGAGAGAATCTTAAAGGCAGCAAGGGAGAAACAGGAAGTAACATACAAGGGAGCCCTGATAAGGCTAGCATCTGATTTCTCAACAGACACATTACAAGACTGAAAGGAATTGCAAAAAAAAAAAAAAATCCAAGTAATGAAAAGCAAAGGCACATAATCAAGACTATTCCACCCAGCAAGGCTCTAATTTAAAATGGAAGGCAAAATAAGGAGTTCCCCCCCAAAAAAACTAAAAGAACACATCTCCACCAAACCATCATAGCAAGACATGCTAAAGGGACTGCTTTAAAAAGATGAAGCAAAAAAGGGAGAGAGAGAAACACAGGTAACAAATGGAAGAAAATGGTAATGAATAAGTAACTACAAATACTAACCTTAAGTGTAAATGGATTAAATGTCCTAATCAAAAGACATAGAGTAGCTGAACTGATAAGAAAACATGACCCACAAATATGCTGTCTACAGTATACCCACCTCAAAACGAAAGATCTACACAGGCTGAATGTGAATGGATGAAAAAAAATATTCCAAGCAAATGGATATGGTAAAAAAGCTGGGGTAGCAATACTGATATCACACAAAATAGATTTCAAAACAAAGGCCATCAAAAGAGACAAAGGACACTTCATAATGGTTGAGGGAAAAATACATCAAGAAGATATAATCATTGTAAACCTATATTCACCCAGCATAGGAGCATCCAAATATATAAGGAAAATCTTGGAGGACTTCAAGAAAGATATCAACACCAACACACACGTAGTAGGGGATTTTAACACTGCACTGTCAACAATGGATGGATTTTCAAAAAAAAAAAATCAACAAGGATATTGTAGCCCTGAAAAACACTCTAGATAAAACTGACTTAACTGACATATACAGAAACTTTCATCCCAAAGAAGCAAAATATAAATTCTTTCCAAATTCACATGGAACATTTTCAAAGATAGACCATATGATAGGACACAAAACAAGCCTCAAGAAATTCAGGAACATTGTAATCATATCAAGCATCCTCTCTGATCACAAAGCTTGAAACCAGAAACTAATCTCAAAGAAAAAACTCAAAAACACTCAAATTCGTGGAGAATGAAAAACATGGTACTAAATAATGAATGAGTCTATAATGAGATCAAGGTAGAAGTCAAAAAGTTTCTGGAAACAAATGAAAATGAACTCACAACAATCCAAAACTTATGGAACACAGCAAAGGCAGTCCTGAGAGGGAAGTTCATAGCAAACAGGCTTACCCTAACAAAGATAGAAAAATCTCAAATCAACAACCTAATCCTAGACAACTGACAAGAACCAGCAGAACAAAAACAAACAAAGCTTAGAGGAGTTGAAGGAAGGAAATAATCAAGATCAGAGAAGAATTAAATGAGATAGAGACTAAAAGAACAATTCAAAGGATCAATAAATCCAGGAGCTGGATCTTTGAAAAGATAAACAAAATCTTTTCAAAGAACCAGACTTTAAGCAGACTTATGAAGAAAAAGAAAGGGAGAACCCTAATAAACCTAATCAAAAATGGAAAAGGAGAAGTTACATCCAATACCACAGAAATACAAAGGATTTTAAGAAATTACAATGAACTATATGCCAAGAAATTGAAAACCTAGGTGAAATGGACAAATTTCTAGAAAAATATAATCTTCCAAAACTGAGTGAAGAAGAAGCAGAAAGCCTGAACTGTTGGGAACTACCCTGCCTGGTTTCAGAAGCTGTAACCCCCCATGACTTAGGCTGAGTAAAGAGACCTTGGAACCCTAAGTGATTAAGGAGACCAAGCTTATCTTCCTGTCAGGGATGCTGCCTCTGTCCCCTTTTACTTCACCCTGCTTGGCCCCGGTTGTTGACCGGTTAGGCAATGACAGGTAAGATTCCTCAAGGGAGGGATGACCTAAGGCAGCCACCGTCATGAAGGGGCCCTCAGGGAAGGACTTGGGGGGCTATTGAAAAAGGGGGTGATGGACCATCACCCCTCGACTTTGACATAGCCTGAGTCCTCATTCTGTCTGTGAGAAGTCTCCTAATCTCTCGGCTGCCTTACTTCCCCTGCCTGACTTAAGCCTGAAACAATGCTGGAGGGAAGTGCAGCCCTGGGCAGGAACAGACAGTTCCCTGGGGCAATCAGGCCTAAGAAAGAAAGCATAAAATCCTGTGAAACCTGCTTTGCTAAGAATGTCCTCAATTTTCTGATAAGGGCCCAAGCATGAAATGAGTTTGTTTCCCAAAGTTTTATGGCCCTTTAGCTATCTGACCCTGACTAAGAATAAGCCCTTATAGTTTTTTGTATGTTATCTATTGTTTGATCCTTATTGCCTGGCAATGACTGATGAGCTTTACCTGTATTCCTGGGCAAATTGAACCCAATAAAAGCCCGTTGAGGAACAGGCTCCTGGGCCTTCTCCTTTGAGAGGTCAGCCACCGTTCCTCCCCAAGCAGATCATGTCTTGGTAGACTTATGCTCATCCATGGAAGATGGGGGGGGCTCTGTGGGCGGAGCCCCCCCACACTGAATAGACTGATAAAAGCTGACAAAATTGAAGCAGTAATCAAAGAACTCCCAACACACAAAAGCCCTAGACCAGACAGTTTCACAGGAGAATTTTACAAAACATTTAAGGAAGAGTTAACCTGATCCTTCTCAGACTATTCCAAAAAAATCCAAAAAAAGGGAAGACTCCCAAACTCCTTTTACAAGGCCATACCATCCTAATCCCCAAACCAGACATAGACACAACAAAGAAAGAAAACTTCAGGCCAATATGGCTGATGAACATAGACGCCAAAATATTCAACAAAGTACTTGCAAATCACATCCAGCAATAAATCAAAAATATCATACACCATGATCATGTGGGATTCATCCCAGGAATGGAAGGCAGGTACAATACTCTTAAATCAATAAACATAATACATCACAAAAACAAAAGGAAAGACAAATATTATACAATTGTATGAATAGATGCAGAAAAAGCCTTTGATAAGGTACAGCACCCATTTATGATAAAAACACTCATCAAAGTGGGAGTAGAGGGAGCATTCCTCAACATTATAAAGTCCACATATGAGAGACCTACAGCCAACATCATACTCAATGGACAAAAACTTAGAGCTTTCCCACTAAAATCAGGAACAAGACAAGGATGTTCACTTTCAACACTTCTATCCAATATAGTATTGGAAGCCCTAGCCACAGCAATCAGACAAGAAAAAGAAATAAATGCATACAAATGGAAAAGGAAGAAGTAAAACTGTCAGTTTGCAGATGATATGATAGTGTACATAGAAAACCCTATAGACTCCATCGAAACACTACTTGACATAATAAGCTAATTTGGCAAAACAGCAGGGTTGAAACTCAATATTCAGAAATCAAAGGCATTTTTGTACACCAACAATGAAAGATCAGAAACAGAAATCAAGAAAAAAAAATCCCGTCTGATATAGCAACAAGAAAATTATAGTACCTAGGAATAAACCTTACCAAGGAGGTGAAAGACCTGTACTCAGAAAACTACACAACACTAAAGAAAAAAATTAAGAAAAATACAAAGAAATGGCAGTATATACCATGTTCATGAATTGGAAGAATCAACATCATCAAAATGTGCATATTACCTAAAGCAATTTATAGATTCAATGCAATCCCTATTAAAATATGAATGACATATTTCACAGATATAGAACAAACTTTTAAAAAATTTATATGGAACTGTAAACAACCCCGAATAGCCTCAGCTATTTGGAGAATGATGAAGAAAGTAGGAGGGATCAACAATACCTGATACCAAACTATATTACAAGGCCACTATAATCAAAACAGTATGGTACTAGCACAGGAACAGACACAGACCAAAGGAACAGAATAGAGAGCCCAGAAATAAACTCATGTCTCTATGGTCCGTTAATATTTGACAAATATAGGGAACCTATTCGTGTGCGATGTGAACTTGTGGCTCAGCTCTAGTTCCGAACGCAGACCAGACACGCATAGTGTGCAAGGAACATCTGTGAATAGTCTTCCCATGGGGAATCAGGCATGCATTGTCCCTAGGCTGCTTTGAAACTTGCTCTTGCAAAAACTGGGATGGAAACAGCAGAAGTTTACTGTGGCTTGTGCTAGACTTCCCAAGCATGAATGTAAACAGCTCAGCCTTCTCTCCTTTACATTTGTAAATGACTTTTCTCTTTGAAGTAATTGGCAACATTCTTTCCTTTGTTATCTGGAAAAGCTATCCACTCAAAGCGAACCTGTGCACAGTTAATGAAAACCATCCTGGATGTTATGTACCTAGAATATCAATAAAAGCCTGTGGAAGCAGGGGTTGGGGCCCTTCTCTTTATCATTTAGAGATCAGCCACACATCCCTTTTTTCCACAGGATTCCTTTAGTCCGCGTGAATTTGTTCGTCACTTGTCCAGGGATATAGGACAAGCATTCCACAACAACACGCAGTCCTGCCAGATGGGACGGCGACATCTGGTGCCCAGGAACAGGGACGACCAGAGGCTTCAAGCCACAGTTGTGGAACCAACACACCAACGGGTGGAAATGTGTGCATGAGCCCAGGTAAGGGCCGACGACACCGAGGCTTTTCAGTAAGGTCGTAGGGTGTGTCAGATTTCAGAGAAAAAGGGATTTCTTCCTAGGTCACCCTTTTGAGATCGCATTATCTCCAAGTTATCTCCGTGTTATCTCTGCATCCTCTCTAGTAAGTAGAAGCCTAGCTCTCTCTCTCCCAAGCATCCATCCCCTCGGCACAACCCCCAACTAGGTGTCGGATTGGGAGAAAGAGCAAAGATTTTCCCTCTAATCAGCTTTTAAAACAGTAACTGGTTACAGGGCTATTTACAAGCATTTCAGCAAATCCTTTCTTTCAAGCTGCCTCTTGCGGCACTTTTGATTTTGCCTTTTTCCTCTGTCTGCCTGCATAAGGAAAAATGGATAGTGAATGAGTGTTTCGGCTTTGACCAGACTCCAAAAATCACTTTCCAGGAGAATTCAGTGTTAGTAACAGGTTTTGTATGAGAACTTTTGGCATTTGCCAAGCTCCGAAGATAAAAGGCTCTTCCTCCCCTAAGCTCGAAATCAGGTGTTCCCACGTGAGTCGGAGCCTTGCGAGGGTGTCTGGAATCAATTCCCAAGACGTGCAGGGGCCTCATAGGGTCCTCCAAAACCACTTAATTAAACTTCTGGTTCATCCAGGGAAGCGCAATATAAAGGTTGGTCACCTAGTGCTTAGAGCTGCCCCTTGCAGTTCTAGACGCCTGGGGAGTCCCCCGAGACCCATAAGCAGGGTTGGGGTACGGAGAGCCTCTCCCTGACTGTCTCTCACCAACAGCACATTTCGACCCACCACACTATTTTCCCTAGTAGATAATTAATTAGGGTCCAGGGCAGGCGAAGGAGTCTGGAAAGGACAACAATCAAAAGCAAATAAAAATCTTTAAATAAAAAATGGGTTCTGGTTTATCTAAAGAGCAGGAAGTTTACCTGAGAGTGTTAAAACAGCTCCTCAGGGGGGCGGGATGCAAGATAAAGAAAAAACATCTTGCACGGCTCCTGAGAACTATAAAGAAATACCACCCTGCTTTTCCTGACAAAGGAACCTTAGATATTAAGGTCTGGGAGGAGGCAGGCGATAAATTAAAATCTTCACAGGACAGTGGTGTTTCTATTGGAGCTCAAAATTTACTAACTTGGGAACTGGTTAGGACTGCTCTCATGCCCATATGGGCCAAGAATTCGGAGCTAGTCACAGAGGAGGCTAAGGAGTCTAGTTCAGAGAAGGAAGCTGTACATAACTCAGCAGTAGAACTAGCCAAAAGAGTTGCACCTACAGCACCACCGGAGGAACTGCCTCACAGCCGTTGCTCCTTACCTCGGCTCTGGGAGCATACCTCCTCACTGGATGATTCACCACCAAGAGAACCAAAAATTTTGGACAAATATCCTGTGGGGGCCATGCAACAGTGCCTTCGGCAAGCAGCGGAGGCTGGGGATTTAGATGCCCTTTCGGCCTTCCCCATTACAATTAAGGGTCAAAGAAATGTCCATGAGCCCCTTCCTTTTTCCCTCTCCAAAGATCTAAAAAAGAGCATTAAAGAAAATGGGCTTCAGTCTCCCTATACTAAAGGGCTATTTCAGGCCATCACTGAGAGCTACAGAATAGCGATTGCCCTGGCCAGGACAGTCTTAACCCCAGCCCAATTTACAATCTGGCATTTCAGAGTACTTTCAGCGAGCCAGCCACCAGGCAGCCAAAAATGCACAAACAAATAATCCAGTCACCCTCTTTATGCTGCTTGGGTCTGGTGATTTTGCTACCGCTGTGGACCAAGCTAGGCTTGATCCTCAGGCTTTTAATCAAAGTACTCAAATTGCCCTCAGGGCCATGAAGGCGACTCTCAGGCCAAGGAAACTTCTTCCTTTGTCAATGTCCGTCAGGGTGCTATGGAGGCATATATTGACTTTATTGATCGTCTATAGGAAGCTACTAATAGGCAAATAGATAATGACAAAGCAGCCCAAGGCTCTTTTGTGGCAACTAGCTTATGAGATTGCTAACAAGGACTGCAGGGCCATTATGGGACCCTTGCGAACTACTACCAGAGAAATCAGTGAGTTTATCAAGGCTTGCCAAGATGTTGGCACGGAGCAGCACAAGGCTTCTCTTCTCACTGCTCCAATTAGGGGAAATTCCAGGTGTTACAACTGTGGAAAGCACGGTCACCTGCGCAGAGACTGTCCTTCCATGTTAAAAGGGGGAAGAAATAATGGCAAGCTTCCCCCAAAGGATGGTCCACACTGTGGCAAAGGCAGACATTGGGCAAGTGACTGCCGTTCTAAATCTGACAAAAACGGCCAACGCATTCAGGGAAACTTCCAAGGGGGCGCCTGCTCCAGTGCACCAAACCCCAATCAGAGCTTTCAGAGCAGCAATCAGCCTCAGGGAATCCAAGGAAATGCACAGTTTCTGACCTTCGTGCAGCCACCCGTGGAAGGTCAGGGCTGGACTTGGTCACCACCAGCGAGCTCATCACAAAGGAACAGGATCAAATAGTTATAGCTCCCACTGGTGTCTGGGGACCTTTACCCCCAGGAACAGTCGGTTTAATTTTAGGGAGATCCAGTATTACTACCAAGGGCATCTTTGTCCAGCCAGGAGTCATTGACTCAGATTGTCAAGGGGAAATTAAAATCATGCTTAAAGCTTCTGGCTATCATATTATTCCTGCTCAGACACGTATTGCCCAGTTAATCCTACTCCCCTATGTAACCTCAAAGACTCAAAATGCAGTGAGGGGAGAAGGAGGCTTCAGTAGTACGGACAATCAATCAGTTTTGGGGACAGAATCAATTAAGTTAAACAAACCAATCTTACAAGTAAGGGTAAAGAATAAGACCTTTCATGTCCTCAAAGATACAGGAGCCAACATCTCTGTTATCTCAAATCAGTTTTGGCCTCCTGAATGGCCTCTAACAGACAGCAGAACGCCTGTCACAGGTTTAGGAGGAGTTTCTCAACCACAAGTCAGTGTGTGGTCTCTTAAATGTTATGGGCCAGAAGGACAGATAGGGAGAATTCGGCCATATATTCTGCCTATGATCCTTAATATTTGGGGCCATGATCTCCTCAGTCAGTGGGGAATGCAAATCTCTCTGCTGCCTTTTCCCCTAGTGGCCACTGCTCATATAACTCCCCTACCACTTACCTGGCTCTCCAACATGCCGGTATGGGTTGATCAGTGGCCACTTAAGGGAGAGGGACTTGAACAGACCCACCTTTTGTCTAAACAACAATTAGAAGCAGGTCATATTGAACCCTCTACCAACCCTTGGAATACGCCTATTTTTGTTGTACCAAAAAAATCTGGCAAATGGAGGCTTATTCATGATTTAAGAAAAATCAGTGAATCCCTCCAGCCAATGGGCCCCCTACAGCTGGGAGTCCCTAATCCAGCTTGCATTCCAAATTGGCCGCTTTTAGTTATTGACCTAAAGGACTGCTTCTTTACAATCCCTTTAGCAGAAAGGGATGGAGAGCGTTTTGCATTTTCCCTCCCAGTCATTAACAATTCCCAGCCTTTGTAGCTATTTCAGTGGAAAGTTTTGCCTCAGGGAATGCTTAACAGTCCAATTATCTGCCAACATTTCGTTCATACTGCCATCAACCAGTAAGAGATCAATTTCCCGATTCAATTATCTATCATTATATGGATGATATCTTGATTGCAGCTCCCTCACAAGATAATCTAGCAAGGGCCACTTCCTTTCTTAAAAATTCTATGGCCTCTGCTGGACTAGTAATTTCTCCAGAAAAAATCCAGAATTCAGAGCCTTGGAAATATTTGGGCTATATCCTTTTTAACAGGACAATCCAGCCCCAAGTACTTCAAATTATTCCACCCAAGGATTTAACCCTTAATCGCCTCCAACAACTCTTGGGAGCAATCACCTGGGTGCGACCCAGCCTTGGAATACCTACCCAACAATTAACTCATCTATTTAATGCTCTAAAGGGGACCCAGATCTTAATTCCCCTAGAGAATTGTCTCCTGAGGCCCTACAGGAACTAACTACAGTAAATCAGCATATTCAGCAGCGGCAATTAACTAGAATTGATCCACAATTCCCTGTCCGACTTTTCTGTTTTCCAACCTTAGGCACCCCAACAGGTCTTATAGGACAACTGTCACCCCACTTAAATATGACAGAGTGGCTTTTTCTGCTTCATCAGCCACAATGCACTATCACCACCTATGTAACTGCGTTGTGCCATCTTATTATAAAAGGGCATGAGCGAACACACCAGTTATTTGGACTGCTTTTATTAACGTCCCCTTAACTCAAGTCTATTTGCAACAATTAGCAGTTCAGTCCTTAGAATTTCAGTGTGCCATAGCTGACTTCGTAGGAGGACTAGAAATTAATCTGCCCTCAGATAGGCTGCTTCAAAACATTCCCTTCCTTTAAATAAGGCTGGCAGAGAAAGTTAGTCCAAAACCAATAATTGGGGCAAGAACCATGTTTCTTGACGGGTCTGGCAAGACTGGAGGAGCTGCTATTGTCTGGCAAGAAGGAGATCACTGGAAAAATTTTGTATCCTCAGGACATTCCTCTACTCAAAGGTCCAAGCTACTCGCTGCAATCATGGCCCTGTGGCAATGGCCCCAGGAAGCTTTGAATATAGTCTGTGACTCAGGATATACTGTTTATACTCTTCTGCATCTGGATCAGGCACTAATTAAGACTTCTATTGACCCTGATCTACTTAACTGGTTTTTGACCCTGCAGTCCCTCCTTGACAAATGAGGACACCTCCTCTTTATTACTCATATTCGATCCCATTCAGGCCCGCCTGGCCCCCTAGTGGATGGTAACAATAAGGCAGATGCCTTAGTGTCCTCACTGCCTTTCAGCAAGCAAAGGCTTCTCATCAGTTTTTTCATCAAAACTGCCATGTGCTCCGAAAACAAAACATTCCTCACTCCCAAGCTAAGCAAATTATTAAAGAGTGTCCTGATTGCCAAGCCCTTACCAAGGCACCCCCATCTACAGGAGTTAATCCTCCAGGACTAAAATCTCAAACAATCTGGCAAACAGATGCCACCCATTACACTCCCTTTGGAAAGTTTAAGTATGTTCACATTTCTATTGATGCCTATTCCGGCACTTTACATGCATCTGCTTTAACAGGAGAATCTGCTAAAAACATACAGCCCATTGGCTTGAAGCCTTAAGTCTATTAGGATGGCCTCAGCAAATTAAAACTGATAATGGCCCCCGATACCTAGTTCATTCCACCCAGGCCTTCCTTCAGCGTTGGAATATTCAACTTAAAACAGGAATTCCTTACAATCCAACTGGTCAGGCAATTGTAGAGCAGGTTCACCATACTTTTAAAAATCTCCTCAAAAACAAAAAAGGGTGAGTCATGAGTCCTTCCCAAAAAACTTGACTATGTTAGCCATGTTTACCTATAATTTCCTAAATTGTGATGAATCTCTCTGTACTCCAATTGAAAAACATTTTCAGACAAAAGAATCAAAACCGCCTTACCCTCAGGTTTTATACAGAGATCCACTAGGAGACGGCACTTGGCAGGGCCCTGTAAACCTCTTAACATGGGGAAGAGGGTATGCATGTGTTTCCATTCCTACAGGTCCTGTCTGGCTGCCAGCCAAAAGAATAAAGCCTTATCATGAGTGAAATAGACATCAAGCTCTGCTACCTGGAGGTGAGACCCAATCAACTGAAAGACCAGATGGCTCAGCTGACCCTGAACAACCAGAAGGGGACCAGACACCCACAGCATCGCTCACGGATGTGGGTCCACCAACGCAGGATGGGGCTCGAACAAATAGCGGGGCCCTAGATTCAGACGCCTCCTACAGAGAGCCACTCCCCCCCAATGTCCCACGATGTTCCCTTTAGGCGCACCCCCACAACATGGGGGGACATTAAGGCTCTTAATGTTCAAGCCGAGAAGATTCTTGCTCAAACAAAAGTAGAAGATACCCCAGAAAATAGGTTTATTGCTTACCTAGCAGTGCTGTCAGCCAATTCGGCTAAAACTTTGCCTTTAATTGCTATTATACTTTGCCTAGGGGGGCAGGGCCTAGCTACGGAGGTTAATTCCTCTTATATCTATTGGGGCCACATTATTAATCCACCAGTATTTAAACTACATACCTGGTGGAATGTTGAGCCTCCTTTTTCCATTAATGATACTCAGTGGATGGGAGGGGTGTGGATGCC
>VMDR010031196.1:0-12056 GCA_007922815.1 Macrotus californicus | reverse complement strand
CTGAGCCCACCCTGATGGCAGGAGCAGAGAGTGCACAGGGCACTTCGGGGCAGACCAGCAGGCCATCAGATGTGTGATCAAATGCTGTCCACTTCATCACAAGCATCCTGTTGGACATGAGCCCCTGCATAGAACAGACCCGGGTGATGTGCAAGAGTCTCTCTCACTTGCTGATGAGGTTCTCCTTCTGAGAGAGCTGTTTTACTAGGAATTCTAAAATCTGATCACCTAAAGTTTGATTGACTTAGTTGTAAGAAGATTGTCAAAAGGAATATCTTTAAGTCATGTAAATTAATTTGTTAAATAATATAGGTTTTTCATTAATAAAAACAGACAAAATATAGCATATATATATTCATAAACATATATGTATTCTTAAGCTACGCACAATGAAAACCTTCTCACAATCAAAGAGAGTATATTTTTCTGTTGCCAAGTGACAGAAAAAAATTGAAAACAAGCTTAAAAGTCAAAGACCTCAATAAATGGAGATGTGCCATGTTCATAGATTAGAAGACTCTGTGGGAGAAAATAAACTTTACCCTCGGGTTCTTTCCACTGGTCTAATAATCAAATAGACATGAGACAGATTGGCAACAGAAATTAACCAAATTTCATACACACACATGTATGGGAACCCTGCATGCATGAGAGAGTCAGAAACCGCACACGCACGAAAGGTGCAGAGTCAGAAAGGTAAAATGTGTATATATGATATCCTGAGCTAGAGTTGAGGTAATGCACCCTGGGCTTCAGAAGGTCATTGCAGGGAGAGCACATATTCAATAATCAGTTCTTTGGTCTACCATACAGGAAGGTCAAAAAAGGTTATCTCTGAAAAATTCTTATTATGAGCAAGGGACCTAATTCAAGTGCTTCTAGGTAGTTAAGGGAGGGACAGAAATTTCTGGAGCCCTCAGCTAAAATTGTCATTAGATAAAAACAATCCACATACCACAAAGGCACATCTTAGGGTGACTCCTTCTGAACATCAACAGCTCAACATAGTAAAGGTGTCATTTCTTCCTAAAATGATCTCTGGATTTAATGCAATCCTATCAAAATCCTAGCAAGATTTTATTGTATATATATACAAGCTTACTATAGAATTTACATGAGAAAAAAAAAACCTAGAATAACCAAATAATTTTTATAAAGAATAAAATGACAGGACCACTCTTTCTGATTTCTATGGGTTATGTCCTTCAAAATTCATATGTTGAAGACCTAACCCCTAGCACCTTAGAATGTGACCTTTTTTGGAGAAAGGGCCTCCAAGGAGGTAAGTAAGTTACAAGAGGTCAAATGGATCATAAACTTAAATGTAAACCATAAACCTATAAAAAAAAGTTAGAGAAAAATCTTTGGGATCCAGAACTAAAGAAAGAGTTCTTAGAAGACTTGATAGCAAATATATAACCCATAAAAGGAAACACTGAGAAACTGGACCTCATATAAATTAAATTTTTTTTGCTCTATGAAAGGCCTGTTAAGATAGATAAGCTACAAACTAGGAGAAAATATTAGCAAAGCACATATCCAACCAAGGACTGATATCTAGAATATACCCTTGAGCTCATACCTCAACAATATAAAAAATTTCTTATTAGGAAATGGTAAAAAGACATGAACAGACACTTCACAGAAGAGGACATACAGAGAGCAGATAAGTACATGAAAAAGTGTTCATTTTCATTGGTCACAAGAGAAATGCAAATTAAAAGCCCGGAGAAATATCACTACACACCTATCAAAATAAAAACTAGTGACTACTCCAAATGCTGGCAAAGACAGAGAAACTGGACCACTTACACATTGCTGGTGGGAATGTAAAATGGCACAGCAACCCTGAGAAACAGTTTGGTGGTTTCTTATAAAACTTAATTTGCAATCACCAGGTGACCGTTAACTTACAGTCTCGGGCATTTATCCCAGAGAAATTGAAACTTGTGTCATATCAAAACCTGCAAACCAATATTTATCACAGCTTTATTAGTAATAGCCAAAATCTGGAAACAGCCCAGGTCTTCTTATACTGTGGCACCTGTGGTATATCACAAAATTGTTTTTAATGAACTATTTTTTTTTTAATGAACAACTGAGGCAAGCAACAACTTGGATGAATCTTTGGAGAATCATGACAAATAAAAAGCTAATCCTAAAGAATATATACTGTATGATTCCATTTTTATAACATTCTGGAACTGACAAACTTACAGAAAGGAAGAACATATTAGTAGTTCCAGTCACTACGGACAGTGGGGGAAGGAGAAAAAGAGAGGTAAGGGGCAGACGTGACAACACGAGAGAGCCCAGTGGTGACGAAACTGTTCCATTTCTTGACTGTGGTGGTGGACACACACACCTACGCATGTGATAACATTGCATAGAACTAATCACACACACACCCACCAATGAGCACATGTAAAACAGAAAATCTGAATAAAATCAATAGATTATATCAGTGTTAACATCCTGGCTATGGTATTGTACTATATAATTTTGCAAGATGTTACCACTGGGAGAAGGTAGGTAAAGGGTACATTATTCATAATAGCTAAAAAGTGGAAGTAACCCAAGTGTCCATCAACAAATGAATAAACAAAATGCGGTATATACATACAATGGTATATTATTATTCAGCCTTAAGAAGAAAATTCTGACACATGCTACAGTGTGGATGAACTCTGAGGGCATCATGCAAAGTAAAACAAGACAGTCACAAAAGGACAAATACCGTATGATTTCACTTACATATGTGAGGCCCTTAGAATGGACAAACTCATAGAGACAGAAAGTAGAAAGGTGGTTCCCGGGGGTTGGGGGCGGGAAAACATGGGGAGTTCTTTAATGGGTAAAGGCTTTCAGTTTGGGGTGATAGAAAAGTTCTGGAGATGAATGACAGTGATGGTTGTACAAAAATATGAATGTACTTTATATCACAAAATTGTGCAATTAATGATTAAAATGGTAAATTTATGTGTATATTACACAATTAAAAATTTTTAAAGTTTATCTAAAAAACTGACAACTAGCTAAAGGAAAGGCAAATTGGAAGTGATTCGTCAGCTCACACAGCTGAGGACTCAAGGCACAAATCTGGGTCCAGGAGTGGCTGGCCTCAGGGCTGCAAATGGGGACAGCAGGACCTGTCATTGGGTCTGCCATCCTCTCTCTCACGTCCATCTCAGGCCAGCTCTCTCCACTTGAGAGCAAAGTTGGCCAGTGGCAAGTCTAGGCTGATAGTGCTTACAATTAACAACAGCCAGAGACAGGAACAGAGCCCTGTCTTTCCCAAGCACCCATATTAATTGCTGAAAATAACTCAATTTGGCAAGCCCAGGCCTCACATTACACTTCAGGCAGGTGGGGGAGGTAGGCACATGATTGACACCCCTGCCCAGTATCGCCTAGAACAGACTGAGGATCCTTCTCCAGAAGGAAAGTCTGCAGGCCTGGCCACCACACTGAGACCACAAAATTCATAACCTTGACACTGTACTTCAATATGATGGCATCTTAGTCTCAAGTAACTTTTCCCAGAACAAATAAATCCTGGAACATCTAGGCACAAAAACTAGCAAAACTGCCCAAATTTATATGAACTATTCTCTGATGATAACTTAATTACTAGAATATATAGTATTAAGATTTTGTATTGTGAAGAAAATAAGAATTTATAATCAGTGAAGAAAAGTCACTTCAAATTAGGAACAAGTTTTTCATGCTTTAATAGTATATATATGGCTGTATTTGGCAGGAAGCTTCATTTCTACTAAGATTCTTTTAGGTTTTCTAGAAGGCTGGCTTGAAACCATCTTCAGGGATTCTTTGGCTGGGACCCACAACAGTGACACCATTTGTAATCTAGTTCCCAACTATTATGTATGTATCTCTTTTGCAAAGAAAGGGCTCCTGCTGGGCTGGCATTCGGTACTACTCTGTTGATTGCAGAGATTAAAAACAGAGTCAGGGTCAAGAGCTGTGGCCGTGGCTGACGCTAAGACAGTTAGATGGAGCTCACAGAGCTCATGCAGGGGCCACTCCCTAACAGCCTTCCCCTCCTTTTGTATTACACCTTCCATCCAGAGTGTGGATGTGAGCAAGGCCAAGGGCACGTGTCCAGGAGTGTTGGACTAGGCAGTTCAGGGTCTGCTCCTTGGCCTCGGAGGGTGGTTCTCCCTCCAGAACTCTGCCTGATGGCCTGGACCTGCACTAGCTGGAGTGGCTTCCTTGTCTCCTGAGTGCCTGGTTTGAGAAAGGCAGCACAGGAGAGCAGACCCAGGGGCAAAAACTTAGTTATATTCCCTTTAGGTATGCAGACTGAAGTATCTATATGGAAAATGACAAGTTTTCTGGGATCTGCTTTAAAATACTCCAGGAAAAAAAAAAGGAGGGGAGTGTAAAACAGTACAATATGCTAGTGAAGAATCTATGAGCACTTAGTATACTAGCTTCTCCTTAGTTTCTCCAAAAAAAAATTTTTTTTAAGATTTGGGAAAGGAGGGAAAAAGAGGAAGGGAAACATCAATGCCTGGTTGTCTCTCACGCATCCCCCACTGGGGACCTTGCCAGCCACCCAGACATGTGCCCTGACTGGGAATCAAAACCTGCAACCATTTGGTTCACAGGCCAGCACTCAATCCACTGAGCCACACCAGCCAGGGCCCTCTAGGAATATTTTTAAATCAATTAACACTTTTCTTGCTTAAGAATGAATCTCTTTTTGCTTAAACCCACTCAAGTGAATTCTGTGCCCACAATGAATAAGAGTAAATGCTGAAATGGCCAGATTTCTGAAGAACTGGAGAGAGAGAAGATAATAGGTTACAGGCTACACTGGAATGAGAGACCCCTAGCTAGGCTCCTGAAAGCATACCATCTTGCAGGGCCTGTAACCTGCCCCTAACCTGTGACCCCATTCCCATCACTCTGGGACCCGGCTTCCTCCACAGCTGCTTGGCTTGCTGCTGGGGCATCGTATTTCTGCCGGAGCATCATATTTCTGCCCACTTCTTCTTTATGCCGGGCTTCACCATGGGACTTAGGTTTATTCCCAGGAAAGAAGGGAGGAAAGAAAAAGGAAATTATCTGATTGTGAAAATGTTTTTACAAATCACAAATATTATTAAAATAAAATATAGTTGTCCTAATGTTTACTTTGAAACTCAATACCATTGATTTCATATAAGTTTTGACATAACCACTAAAAATAGAGCTCATTAAGTTATAAACACAACTCCATAGGAAGCAGGACTAGAGACTCAAATCCACCAGGTGACATATGAAAGGACATTAGATAAAGTCAAAATTGCCCATAAGGCACTCAAGACCCTTCACTTGTGGGGCCCCTTCACTGCTTTCTTAAGAAGCAAGACAAAGAATGCCCAAGAAGAGGCTAGAGGAAACTTGGGTCCACTCTTAACACATACATTTTCATTTTTCTTCATTTTCATCCTGTCAGGAAACTTTTTAAGAAATTAAAATGAAGCATACTAAAATGCTAAGAATCAAATAATAAGAAACTGAACACCAAAATTATCTCCACAGATCAATAGCCTTACTGTTCTAACCCCTTAAAAGAACAGATAATCTTGTACTGGAACCTCAGGTGGTTAAGCATGAAACACCCACAAAATAAATAACATTCCACCGAAAGCAATTTCTTTAGCTTAAATGTCAGCCATAGGCTTTTAAGGTAAAGGATGTTAACTTCCAGTATTTTATACTATTGTCAGTGTTAGAAGGTCCAAACCTGCAGAGAATTTTTAGGAGAATTTGAGTTTATTTTAGCAAAACTGATGCCATGCCAGAAAGCAGAATCCCAAATGCCACAGAAAATGAGAGTTTTGCGGTTTCTTTTTATGTATTTGGAGTCAAGGAAGGAACATAAGTAAGAATAGATGAAGGTGGAAGAAAGCAATAGACAGGACAGTTAACAAGATTATGTGCTCCCTCTTTGAGGGTGGCTATGCCTCTGAGGGGCCTGGAAAAGAGGATTACTTCTGGCATTTCAAAAGTGTGTTAACCTAGATGCACAACAACAATGGACTGGGCTTGCTTAAGGTGAAGATAAACCTTTTACAGGCCTGGGGTGAGACTATTCACCTTGACCTGTCCAGTTATGAATTTAGGATCGGACTGTTACAGAAATAACCCCCCGCCCCAGGGTCTTTCTGTACTGTGGGTCTTCTGTGCCTGCCGCCATGTTAGGAACTCTGGCTCCCAATGCCAGAGTTCAGTAAAAAGGAAAGGAACTATTTTAATGAAAAGTTATACAGGTTTAGAATGATGGCAGAATTCTACCGTTAAATCTCACTCCCTTTAGAAACTAAGATACACCTACAAACACACAGTCCTGCCCTCCCCCCTCTGCCCAGTCAGGCCAGTCTCACGGCATGCCAGTCAGCAGTACTGCCCTCCAGAAGAAAAGAGCAGAAGTCCGCAGCTCACTTCTGGTTCCTCCCAGCAGTCTGTGCTCGACTGGGCAGGTCTCCTGCAGTCCCCAGCACCATCGGCCCTGTTGCCACAATCTCCAGTTCTTCATCTGAAACTATGTGGCACCTCCTTGTGGCACCTGCAAGAGTTCTTTCACCCTTTGTCTTCCTGCATGGTCTTGCATTGTCCCTCATTGTCCTTGTCCCACATGGCGAACTGCCTTTTTTTTAAAACCCGTCCTGGAACCTCCTCCATAACCCCATTTCTGACTTCTCCTACAACCTTCTCCTTCTCCTGTAACTAAGAGGAGCTGCCTCCCAGCTACGTCACAGGTCAAAGTAGCGCCCATCCTCCTGGCTCTGAAGAAGCTAGCCTGCTGTTACTATTAAGCAAAATAACTCTCAATCCCTGTGCTGCTGCTTTTCCCAGCCCCCAAGCTAGGCTTGTGGGGGACCCTGGGGCCTCTCAGCTTATACACTGTTAAGCTTATATCCTGTTACAAGATTACTTTGTCCCTGATCTTGTCAGATTTATTACAGAATCCCCTTTTCATTCACACTATTCTAGCTCACCATTTGCCTTTAGTAACACACACGCATATTCAGCCTCACATAATTTACCAAGCTATGGCCCTTGGTAGCTGAAAAAAAATTTCATAACATAAACATAGCTGATTAGAGAAAGCACCCACCACCTCTCGCCTAGTCGGCAACTGGAAGCCACCTGCTCATTGTCCTTGCAGAGCAGCCTACAACTAAGTCAGGGCAGCTTCTCTCTCCTGCTCCCACTGGCTTGCTGTGCCAAGGCTCAGAAGACAATCAGGCACTTGAATCCACCTAACTGTGTAGCTAGGCTGTGTAGCTAGGTGAATATTCCAGAATCAGGGTGTTTCCTTTTCCCAGCTTTAATTCTTGACTTTCCTAGTGCTGAGTAAACTAACACCTCATGGGCCTCCTTCCTCTGGGATTACCTGCCCTCCCTCATTACCCTGCATTGTTCCCCTCTAGCAGACTGGGCCTTAAGGTGAGCAGCTGAAGAGGGGCACTTTGCCACCCTAAAATTTGCCTCTTTGGAATACTGGGAAAAACATGAGACCTGGGAGAAGCTCTGGAATCCAAGTACAAGTTCCCCTTTATAAAGAACTTTACATTTTTAAGGGAAATCTCCATCTGTAAGGGCATCTCCCTCACTCTACCTGGCCTGTTTTCAATGGAAAAGGTTCTGAGTTTATTCCGCAACTTAAATCTGCATCATAGCAGCTTTGCCCTGTTCACTGTGCTTCTCCTGGTCACCACCCAACACTGACACCCCATCCCAGCAGCTTCTTTAGCTGAAAGTTATACTCAAGGTGGTGGCTTCCTCTATTTTGGTCAATTACTCAGTGCTCCTTGGTCTTTCCCAGGTATCCAGGAGGTGTGTATGTTATTAAACATTAATTTGTTTTTCTCCTGATAATCTGTCTCATGTCACTTTGATTATTAGTCCAGCCAGAAGAACCCAGAAGGTAGAGGAAAGTTTTTCCTCCCTGACTGAGCAAGACCGCAAAGCACTGCCTCCTGCCTGCCCCCAAACCCAACCCCCAATGCAAACTTCAGATTTGCACACATTTTTGAAACCAATGTCCCTCATGTCTTAACTCCCCTAGTGTGAGGGTGGTTAAGGGAGGGCTCCATGAAGGCAACTGCACCCCAGTGTATTCCCCAAATATACCACAATGTCTGTATTTTAACATACCTCAAACATTAAGAAAGTATGATTTTTAAGAGATTTTATTTATTTATTTTTAGAGGGAGGGGAAGGGAGGGAGAAAGAGAGGGAAAGAAACATCAATGTGCAAGGGAAATATCATATGGTTGCCTCTCACATGCCCCCATCCAGGACCAGGCCACAACCCAGGCATGTACCAGGAATTGAACCAGCACCTTTTGCAGACAATGTTAAAGATGATATTCAACCAATGAGCCACACCAGTCAGGGCAAAATGTAGATTAGAGAGGCAAGATGGCAGAGGAGTGAATGGAAGCCACACTAACGACTCCTCCCAGGAACAATCTGGAACTAAACTAAAATGTGGAAAAATCACTCAGAACAAAAAACTGGACAATAGTGAGAGAGAAGCCTATAACCTTGGACAGACAAAAGAATCAGCTTCAGCACTAACTGACTGCACCTGTACAATACCATAGAAGATGGGGTGGGCAGACTGACTCTCAATCAACCAGCTAGAGGGAAAAAAAACAACAAAAAATGACCCAACAACAATCAAAACTCAATTACATCCACAAAGCCAACAAAAACGGCATAAAAGGCATCCTAAGAGCATCAAGTTCAGGAGATTAAGGAGACTGCTCCACCGAATCTCACAGGTCTCCTACCATAAAAGTTCACACAACAAATTGAGAGTCAAAACAGATCAATTTAAGAAGCAAAGGCAAACAAGATGAGTCTCATGGACAATGAAACAACCCCCAAAAGAAAGAAAAGGAGGAATCCTCAGAAACAGTGCTAAACAAAATAGAGGCAAGTCAACTATCAGATATTGAGCTCAAAGCAACGTTGATAAGGAAGCTCAATGAGCTCACTGAGAATTACCAAACACTGCAGGGAAACTACAAGGAACTTACTGCAAACTATATCAACATGAAAAAGGAAATATAAATGATCAACAAGAGCCAAGAGGAAATGAAGAACACAATTTCTGAATTAAAGGACACAGTAAAGGAATCAAAACCAAGCTAGATTATGCAGAGAATTGAATCAGTGAGCTGGAGGACAAGGTAGAAAAAAACTCCCAAAAAGAGCAAAAAAAGGAAAATAGACTCAAAAAGAATGAAGAGGGGTTAAGGCAAATGCAGGACAACATGAAATGTAATAATATCCATAAAATAGGGATACCAGAAAAAGAAGAAAAACAACTAGGGACAGAAAACCTGTTTGAAAAAGTAATAATGGAAAACTTCCCAAATTTGGTGTGAGAAACAGTCACACAAATCTAGGAAGCAGTGAGGGTCCCAATCAAAAGGAACCCAAAGAGGCCCACTCCAAGACACATTATAATTAAAGTGGCAAAATTCAAAGACAAAGAGAGAATCTTAAAGGCAGCAAGGGAGAAACAGGAAGTAACATACAAGGGAGCCCCGATAAGGCTAGTAGCTGACTTCTCAGCAGAAACATTACAAGCCAGAAGGGAGTGGAAAGGAATATTCCAAGTAATGAAAAGCAAAGGCCTGCAACCAAGACTACTCTATCCACCAAGACTCTCAATTAAAATGGAAGGTGAAATAAGGAGTTTCCCAGACAAAAGAAGTTTCAAAGAACACATGTCCACCAAACTAGAACCGCAAGATATGCTAAAGGGAGTGCTTTTTAAAAAAGTAAGAAAAAATATAAGAAAGAGGAACACAGGTATGAAGGGAAGAAAATGGCAATGAATAAGTACCTATCAATAATAACCTTAAATGTAAATGGATTAAATGCCCCAAGGAAAATACATACAGTAGTTGAATGGATAAGAAAATATGACCTGCACATATGCTACCTACAATAGACTCACCTCAAAACAAAAGATTGACACAGACTAAAAGTGAAGGGTTGGAAAAAAATATTCCAAGCAAATGGACAAGAAAAAAAAAGCCAGGGTAGAAATACCAGACAAAATAGACTTCAAAACAAAAGTCATAAAAAGAAACACAGAAGGACACTTCATAATACTCAAGGAAAGAATCCATCAAGAAGACAGAAACATTATAAACATATATGCACCCAACATAGGAGCACTCAAATACATAAGGAAAACCTTGGATACTTCAAGAAAGACATAGACAGCAACACAATTATAGTAGGGGATTTTAATACCCTACTGTCAAAAATGGACAAATCTTCCAAACAAAATATGAACAAGGATGTTGAGGCATTGAACAATGTCCTAGATCAAAAGTACTTAACTGATATATATAGAACCTTTCATCCCAAGGAAGCAAAACACACATTCTTTTCAAATGCACATGGAACATTTTCAAAGATAGACCATGTGATAGGACACAAAAGAAGCCTCAACAAATTCAAGAAAATTGAAATCATATCAAGCATTTTTCACTGACCACAAGGGACTGAAACTAGAAACCAACCTCAAGGAAAAAAACTCAAAAACACTCAAACTCATGGAGATTGAATAGCATGCTATTAAACAATGAATGGGTCAATAATGAGATTAGGGAAGAAATCAAAAAGTTTCTGGAAACAAATGAAAATGAACTCACAACACTCCAAAACTTATGGGACACAGTGAAGGCAGTCCTGAGAGAGAAGTTAATAGCAATACAGGCCTACCTAAAAAAGATAGAAACATTTCAAATAAACAACCTAACCCCCTGCCTACAAGAACTAGAAGAACAACAACAAAGACAGCTCAGAGCAAGTAGAAGGAAGGAAATAACCAAGATCAGAGCAGAACTGAATGATACAGAAGCTAAAGGAACAATTCTAAGGATCAATAAATCCAAGAGCTGGTTCTTTGAGAAGATAAACAAAATTGAGAAGCCTTTAAGCAGATTCATCAAGAAAAAAAGAGTGAGGAGAAAATAGAGAAAATCAGAAACGAAAGAGGAGAGATTACAACTGATGTCATAGAAATACAAAGTATTGTAAGAAATTACTACGAAGAACTATATGCCAAGAAATTTGAAAACCTAATTGAAATGGGCAAATTTCTAGAAAAACATAATATTCCAAAACTGAATAAAGAAGAAGCAGAAAGTCTGAATAGATTGACAACAGCTGATGAAATTGAATCAGTAATCAAAAAACTCCTGGCACACAAAAGCGCTGGACCAGAGAGTATCACAGAATAATTTTACAAAATATTTAAGGAAGACTTAACCCCCATCATTCACAGACTATTTCAAAAAAATCCAAGATGGAAGACTCCCAAACTCTTTTTATGAAGCCAGCATCATCCTAATCCAAAAACCAGATAAAGACATAACAAAAAAGGAAAACTACAGGCCCATCTTGCTGATGAACATAGACTCTAAAATCCTCAACAAAATATTGGCAAACTGCATCCAGCAATACATTAAAAAGTTCATACAGCATGATCAAGTGGGATTCATCCCAGGGATGAAAGGATGGTACAATATTTGCAAATCAATAAATGTAGTACATCACATAAACAAAAGGAAAGACAAAAATCACATGATCATATCAATACACGTGGTAAAAGCATTTGATAAAGTACAACACCCATTTATGATAAAAGTGCTCAGCAAAGTGGGAGTAGAGGGATCATACCTCACAATAATAAAGGCCATATACAAGAAATCTACCACCAACATCATACTCAATGGGCAAAAACTAAAAGCTTTCCTACTAAGATCAGGATCAAGACGAGGATGTCCACTTTCATCACTCCTATTCAACATAGTATTGGAAGTCCTAGCCACAGCAATCAGACAAGAAAAAGAAATAAAAGGTATCCAAATTGGAAAGGAAGAAGCAAAACTGTCATTGTTTGCAGATGACATGACAGTGTACAGAGTAAATCCTATAGACTCCACCAAAAAAACTACTTGACCTAATAAGTAAATTTGGCAAAACAGCAGGATACAAAGTCAATATTC
>VMDR010031195.1:0-12121 GCA_007922815.1 Macrotus californicus | reverse complement strand
GTCTCATAACCTTTGAAGCCCTTTATTTTCTTATCATTTTGCTCAGATTTATACCCTTTACCTTATATTCAGCAGCACCTGTTTTCCTTCATGTTCCTTCCAATGTAGCCCTAATTTCAACTGTAGGGTTGTTTGTTTTTTAATTCTGGGCTCTGTGCTTCTTGGAGATGATGGATGTTTGGCAGCTTCCTCTATTTCTTCTAATATAATTAGTCTGTATAGATATTCTATCTTTCCTTGAATCTTATTTGGTAATTTTTATTATTTCTGTTTATATTTCAGCAAGTTTTGTTATTGCAGCCTATCTCTCTGATCTTCTGTATCTCTGCTTCGGGCTCCTGATTTGATTATTTTTAAATTAGTTCCAAAATGTTTGTCCTAATTTTTTTAAATAGCCTTTATTTTTTAGAGAAATTTTGGATCTTTAGCAAAACTGGGTGAAAAGTATAGTTCCCATATACCCCTGCTTCACCCCCCACACACACACAACCCCCCAATTATCAACATCTCAAACCAGAGTGGCACATTTATTACAACTTATGACCTTACGATGGCACACATTATCACTCAAAGTTCATAGTTTACATTAGAGTTCACTTTCTACAGGTTTCAGCAAATGAGAGCGTGTTTCTACCATTATATGGTATCATACAGAATAGTTTCACTGCCCTAAAAGTTTCCTGCCCTCCAACTATTTATCCCTCCCTCACTGTTAGCCCCTGGAAATCACTGAGTTTTTTACTGTCTCCATAGATGTGCCTTCTCCAGAATGCCGTGCACTTGGAATCGTACAACATGTAGCCTTTTCAAATTGGCTTCTTTTACTCAGTAATAACATGGATTTAAGGTCCTTCCATGTCTTTTCCTGGCTTCATAGTCCATTTCTTATTAGCACCGAATACTATCCGATTGTCGAGGTGTGCCGCTGCTTACTCAGCCGTTCACCTACTGAAGGGCGTCTCGGTTGCTGCCAAGTTCTCGGCAATTACGAACAGAGCTGCTCTAAACATCCAGCTGCGGGTTGTGTGAATGTAAGTTTTCAACTCATTTGTTAAATTATCCAGAAGTGCAATTGCTGTATTGCACGGGAAGAATATGTTAAGTTTTGTAAGAAACTGCCGAATTGTACCCACTCTGCCTTTTCATCAACAACAAATGAGAATTCCTGTTGCTCCAGGCCCTTACCAGCGTTTTGTGTTGTCGGTGTTTTGAGTTTTGGCTTTTCTAGTAAGTGTGTAGCGCTATCTTAGTTTTAAGATCGTAATTTTGTCAACTAGACTGCAACATTTTTTTTGGAGCTTGTCCTTCATTTGATATTTGTTTTTCCTCTTCCTTTCCTTCTTTCTTCATGCAACACCTTTTGCATATTACGAGATCTCATCATGGCTCCTTTCTTACTACTTTTTATAGAAACAGGTGATGTTTTCCTCTATCAGCTTTTGCTTTCTTACTCCTGTTACTTCCCTGTATTAGTCAACAATTTATGCTGAAAATGGTGACACGGAAAGAAAGGGAACAATAGGGCAACCCATAGTTCCTTTTCTTTTCTGTCCCTCCTCACTTACCAGGAAACCAAAGGTGGAGCATGCAGGTAGGACCAGCACATATCCAAGGTAAAGTGAAAACAGCTGAGTTAGTTGTGTGCCATGTTTCTACTGTTCTAGTAAAAACAAAATACATGCACATGTTCGCATCACAAATACAAATTGTGTGATTTCAATGATTATGCATATAACTCGAGTGCTCTTATATTTAAGCATTTAAAACTGGCATTGCATGATACACAGATGAATGGTAAAAAGCCATGTCTATTGGCATTACATTTTAACTTTTCTTCACTTAGAACATTCAACAGTAAATTAAAAAACATCACGACAAATCAAGAGAGAGACCACCGGAGAAAGGGAAAAGCCTTGCATTTCAGGACCTTCAATAGCACTTCCCCCTCATTTCTGAATAAGGGCCTTGCATTTTCATTTTGCACAGGGCCTGACAACCCAGGCAGGTTAACACTGAAAAAACTGTGAAGATTATCCTTCAAAATCCTTTCATCAGACAAGGAAGAGGAGACCCAGAGAGGTGAAGTGACATCTTCTTTAGGAAATTAAGGAGGAAGGACAGGATGGAGTGAACTTCCTCCATCTTCAGACCTGCAGCAGTTGAACTGGGGTTTCAGTGAAAAATCCCCAGAGAGGCACTCTTCCTCAACCTGTCCCTGTCCAGGGTCTCCAGCATTCATGCCCTCCTGAGATAACCCCAGGGTCCCTAGCCAGCCTTGTCTCCAGGGCTCAGGGGCAGTGGAGCCAAGATCCCAGCATTCTCTGCTGTGTATTTTGGCCCCATTTCCGCCATCCTGGATCCACCGCTAGGCATCACTCCCACGCATTCAACAGTCAAACAAGATCCTACACCACCCCTGGGTGCCTGGGGACTTTCAATGGACATGTGGTCTATTCTGGAGAACCTTTGGTTTCAAGTAAGTCCACAAAGCATTTACATGTTTGGGAAATGAATTTTTAGAGGTGGGGTTTAGGGGAGAACAGAGAGTCCTGATGGACTGTACTGAATTTGCTTCCTTGGGGTAAATTTCTTCCTTCCTACAAAGATAATATAGACAGGGAAAAGAGGAAAACGCTAGAACTGAACTGGGAAAGATGTGATGATTTTTCCTACTGCTCTGCTAAAATCCTTCTAAGCCTATGAGGCTTAGAAATGTTGATCTGAAAAGATTTAACATATTTTGTCCCAAAGCAACTGACTGAATAACACATATAACAAGTCTTTTATTAGATGTCATGTCACCTGACATTCTAGCCAGTCCCCCCCACCACCACACACACCCTTTTTTTTTTTTCCTTCTTCAGAGAACAAGAAGAAAATGGACACCTTTTTTCAAATTGCATGAGGGTAAAATAATTTTACCCTCCCCTATAGCCCTGGAGCCCAAAGCATTCCCAAAACACGACAAAGCAACGTTAGAAAGGTCGCCATGTACCGTTCATGATTTTGAACTCCACCCTGCCTTCCCTTCATGCACTAAAACCTAGGCCGGTGATATTCAACCTTGTTCATCTCATGGCACACATAAACTAATTACTAAAGTACAGTTTTTGGCACAGCAAAAAACACATTTTTGCCCATCTGACAAAAAATTGATATAATTTTGATTTATTCACACTGAGCGGCTATTGTTGTGTTGGCTGTTGTCATTTTTTTATTCGACAGACTAAGGGAAAATAAGTCCATGCCGCTGACTGGGCAGTCAGGGTTGCAGGTTTTAAAAGTCCATGCAGCACACCGGTGGAAAACTGCTGCCCGGAAAGGACATTTTCTTCAAGCAATACCTTTTCTGGGATTTCTTCACATTGCCTAGAAAGCATTTCTTTCCCAATGAAACCTTTTGGGCACAGGCCACAGCTGGCTGTGGAGTGGCGAAGGCCATCAGGACTATGGCTGCACCCCAGGGCCACCACACCCTCCCCAGCTTTCAGGCTGCTCAGGCTTTTTTGGGGAAAGGCCTTTCTAGCCACCACCAGCCACAAGCTTTATAAAACAACAAGAAAAAACCAACATCAAAAAAGGACAGCATCTGGCTTTCATGCTGTGGGGGTCATTTCAGGTAGTCTGCCCCTGACCCTGTGGCCCGCACAGAGCCCACCCCTCACATGCAGCCCTCCCAAAGGACCCTTCAAGCTGGTTGGGTTATCTCTTGCCACCAGCTCCTGGCTGCTGGATTTTTAGTTTTTCATTTGCTTCCCTAGATTTCTGCAAGGACTCAGAATCCAGTCTTCCTGTCCAGATCTCCTGCTCTTGCTTGAACCAGTTCAAATGCATCTGGCCCTCCAGGGCCTCTTCATCACTCTGAGGCTGTCCTAGAGCATCGAAGCAAGCTCTGGATTCTAGTCCATTATCTTGCTCCTGTGTTTGCTTCTCCCACTGAACTGGAACTCAGGCATGATGACTTAGTTTTCTGTGCTTCCTCCTTGCACCCAAAGCCCTCATGCAGGACTGGTATATGGGCACACATTAGGTGTCCAGTAATGGTTGTCTGTACACGTACCAAGTTCCCCCTGCAAGCATAGCATTCCTTGTTAACACACCTGCACAAAAACTCAGTAAACATGTGTGGTGCTAACTTTGATTTTGGTTGCAGCAGTGCCTTCCGGTGCATTTTCAGAACCCCTCCTCCATCTCTGCAGAGGCCACAGGGAGGCTGTCATACTCAGGGGCTCTGAGACCTCACGTGGGCTGCTCCGCCCAGCTGTAGGACAGTAGGGGCTGTTGATGAGCTTTGAACAAATCCTGGGCTTATTTATCATTGAAAACCAGCCTCTGAGAGCCTTCAGAACCATGAAGGAGTTTATTATTCCCCACCCCCACATGCTTCCTCCTCATCCTCTTGCCTTGCTCTCTGGCCTGACATCCTGCCATACTCACAGCAGGCTCCCCAGCTCCCTCTGGCCTCAGAGCACCTGTGCTTGGCAAGAGGCCTCCTTCCCAGGGCTTTGTTCCAGGAGTCAAGCTTCCCAGACCACCCTGCATACCACACATATCCTTCGAACTGAGTTGGAGCATCAGAGAGAAAATGGCCGGCTGAGGCGGAAACTTGGTGCAACTGACTGGCTTGTTCCAGACTTACCTCAGCAGGGGTGTGCAGAAGTCAGGACAAGGAAGGGAGGCCACTGCTAGTGCCTTGGTGGGAGCTCAGTCCTGTGTTCCACCCACAAGACCCCCTCCCACTCCTCCTCCTCCACACTCTTGCCCTGAGCCTGACCCTCCCTCCAACACAGCATGCTCTTAGGCCTCTGAGCGGCACAGGCTGAGACCAGAGGACTAAGAAAGAATAATAACTAGGAACGTTAAGCTGGAGAGGCTGAGAAAGATCTTCTGAGCTAGTGAATGTAAAACCGTTTTAGCCGTAGAGCCCTTTCTTCAAAAGAACCTTACCAGAAAACACAACAAGCAAAACTGGTAAAAAGCCAGAAAGAACAGCGCACACTTAACTTGTGTTCTCCAGTTTAGCGTCTTCTCCTGGGCCAAGGTGTTTTCACTCCACTCTCCTGCTTAGCGCCCTTTCACCCCCGAGGCACCTGACATCTCAGAGCCCCACTACAGTGTGCGGTCTAGAAATGGTGTTCCTGGGAAGTTGTAGAACATAGGCATGTCGATGAGTGTGTCGGTCAGACTATTCTTTCTTGCAATTGGTAGAAACCCAATACGGGCAAGCTTAATTAAAATGGGGCTTCACTGGAAGGATATTGGAGCACTCACACACGTATCTGGGCTCTCAATGCCTGGAATTGGGCTTCAATGCCGTGAATATCCTTCTCAATCTGTCTCTCCTCCCTCCTTGCCTCTGCTCAGCTTTATTCTCTCAGACAGAGAAGGGTTTTCCCACTGTGACTGAAAACATAGCCTCTGGAACCCGAGATTCCCATCCTCCCTCCCTCCCTCCCTGAGTCACGATGTCTTCAAGACTAGCTCTTCTTAGAACAATTCTTAGAAAGGCCTCTGATTGGCCCACATTCTGTCATGTTCCTATCCCTGAACCAATCCCTGTAGCCCAAGGGATGAACACATGCCTGAAACACTGCCCTAACCCTAAAAAGTGACCCCCACAAGTTCAAGTTCAAGTATTAGAGACTGGGCAAGGAGAACCTTGAAGAGCCCCCCAGACCACCCACAGAGGGAGCCATCTACACTGTCCCCCTCCCCACCCCCCCACCCCCACACACACAACCAGAGCTAAACCCAAGCATTAGCTGGAAGCATCTGTTCCTTTTAAACTTAATTCAACTTGAAAAGCCTCTTCATCTTATCTTGTGCGAGTGAACAAGGGAGAGTGTGTTAGTTCACTGGTGCGATAAATAACCTCTCATTATGAGAAATGTGATGCCTCCATCCACTAAGCCATTTGGTAACAGTAACCTGACATTACAGAAGCTTTTCTTGTGAGACCAGAGATATCTGAGCCACTTCCCTTTTCAAACAACTCTAGCTAATGGCTTTCCCTGCTATTAGTGGAGTGAGTCCAAGCTATCTTTGATTTGTGGTCATTTGATTGGGTCCTGACAGGGGAGGCTCAGCTCCCCGAGGAGAAATAATCGCCTGGGAACATTGCAGAGCGATACAATTCCTGTGGAATTGGAGGGACCACAAATTTGGAGAAACTTAAGTCCTCTGGAGAGATGAAAATATTTGTAAAAGCTTCTCAGTCCCATGCTGGCCTCTTCTCCACTCTGACAGCTCACTTGGGCCCCCTCTGCCTCTTCAATTTTCCTGACACTGGGAATGTTTTCTTAGAAAGAAGGGGGGGGGGTCTTCTCGGATCCTACTACACAGAGCCAGAAGCCATTTAGAAAACCATCCAGCCACCACACAGCCTGGCTAACAGGTCAAACCACCGTATCCTTGCACAAAATGCCAGTCCTTGGAGAGCTCCTGGAAGCTGCCTATGAACTTCAAACTCCCACTCCGGCTGCTGTAGAGCAGTTACCATGGGAGGCCACAGTGTGTGAGGCCACTAAATAGACTTTCTCTTACTGATAGGAAGAGAGACATTTTGTACTGTAAAGTTACATGACCACCTGCATGCTTCTGGACTAATCCACAGGCCATTGGGAGTGTCTGGCACCATTTGGTCTACGAGAGAATGATCATGGAGCTCAACGCTGAGCTAAGCACGCTGTACACAGGCTGGGAGAAAGAACACCAACGGGGCACCGTTTGTTTTGACGGTTTGTTTCGGAAACCTGGTTTCATTCTCAGAATCCTAACAATTAAAGGTCGTCTTGGGATCAGAAGGGACTTTTCTGTTTAATAGACTTGATTGGGGAGTAATTTTAGATTTTTAGAAAAGTTGTACATAGAGTACACAATTCGCCTAAACCCTTCACCCAGTTTCCACTGATGTGAACGTCTTTCGTTACCGAGCCACATTAGTCAAAATTAGGAAATCAACCCTGGTCCAGTACCATGAACTAAACTCCAGATTTCCCCTGTTTTTCCCACTGATGTTCCACAATCCTACGTGGCAGTTGGTCATCATGCCTCTCTAGGCTCCTCTGACCTCTGACAGTCTTTCAGCCTTGCCTTGCTCATTATGACCTTGACAGTTTTGAAGGGCACTGGCCAGGCTTCTCATCAAAAGTCCCTTGATTTGGGTTGTCTGATGTCGTCTCAGAATAGACTGCAGCTATGGGGTTTGAGGAAGAAAACCCAGAGATGAAGTGCCCGGGAGGAATTTTTTAAAGAACGGGTAGCTGCCTTTAAATCAAATTATGTTTGGTTTGTTCTATCTGTATTTTTAAGAAATCTTGTGCCTATTTTGTTCTGAATTTTTTTCAATTCAGATTTCCAGCTTCCATGGCAGCCAGAAGCGGGTGCTAAGAAGCAATGGCCCTCCATGGGGTGTGCCCTCTTAGGGTCCCACCAGTCCCATGGCCTCCGCAGCACTGAGGCCCAGCACCAGCTGCCATTAATTATCATTCCATGGTGTTGATTTTCTAACAGAAAAGAAGGGTCATCTATTACCACAGAAATGACCACAGGTGACCCCATGCTTCCAGACAAAGGAAAGCAAGAGCAAGAAATGGGGTGAGTTGAATCTCAAGGAGACTGCACTGATTGTAACAACAGGAAAAGGCATGAATGTACAGTCTAAAAACCGCATGTGATTCTTGGTGACTATTGTTCATGTGACATAGTCTCACTGCTTATTCGGCAGCAGAAAGGAGGCTTGTGGGTTAAAAGGGAAGCCAACTATAAGGTAAGTAGATGGGGAATGGAAAGGATAGTGACAGCTTCACCTGTCCTAGCTTCCTTCCAAGATGCTTCCCCAGGCCAAATTTATGTCACTACCCAGGGATGACCCCAGCACCTATCTGGATACAGCCATCCAGCTGGGTCTGCATAGATGGACCTACCGTGGGCAGCAACTTCAAGTACAGCCAATTACACCTCAGAAGAGGACCTTCTGAGAGAGACAGAGGGTTTTCCCCATCTTCGGCATCCTCTCTAAGATACAGGCCTGCTGAAGTTTCTGCAAGGGTCTGATTTCTTCTCTACGCCCTCTACTGTCACATGAGCTAGAATTCTGAGTCCCAGCCCCCCTACCCGAGGCCAAGTGATGACAGCTTCCCAACTCATCCTCATCCTCCTCCCCTTCCCCATCCCAGCCCATCACCCCAGCCTTGAAGGCTTCAGGCTCTGTAGAATGTGGCCATACCTGGTGTTTCGGTGGTGACCAAGCCAAGTCTGCAAGTCTCCAAGCACCCCACTAATGGGATGAGTCCTATCCAAAGCATCACTAGAACAAACCTGGCAGGAGAGGGTCCTCAGGTGAAAGGAGTGAGAACTGGACCAGGAGTCAGAGGATCTGGATCTAGTCTTGATTCCAATGCTGTGTGATGTCAGGCAACTTACCTAGCCTCTCTGAGCCTGAGTTATCTCAGCTACCAAATTGGGTAACACTTTCACCTGCAGTGACAACCTTCTGATTTCTGATTTCTGTGACATGTAAAGATAACCAAGCCACTGAACAAGCTTCCTGAGTTGTTCACTTTACTCTCAAGCCCAAGTTATACCCTTCCCTGTATATCCATAGCAGCCCACCTCCCAACCCTCTCCATCAGTGCACTTACATCCCATTCCCTGCATATGCATTAACCCTGCACCCCTACTCCTAATAGAATTGCCTTGCGTATAACATAGTCATATTGGAATAAGGGGCCTGTACAGTGTACCTACTCCTGCACTTGGTATAGGGCATGTCAATAAATGTTTGTTGAGTGAAGTAATCAAGCAAGCAAGAAAACAACACAGTGTATATAAAATGCTTTGTAAACTATCTGCCTTTATCTAAATGTAAAGGGCTGGTACCCTAGGTCCTGGGTGGCTGACCTAACATAACCAGCTGTCCTCTCAGAGAACCTGTTCGAGCCCTCAGCCAATGACTGTTAGTTGGCCCTGCCTCTGGTCAAAGCTGACTGGGCCAGAGGTTGACATCTAACTTAAATTTGTCAACCTATTGGCTGACAAGCCACCAATCAGATTCTTCCTTTTCCCACTAAATTGAACTATCACAGAGATTTTAAAAACCATAAGATGAAGACAGGTGATTGAACTGAAACGTTATATAGAGGCAGGACAGGGACATCCACATTGGTCCATTACAAACACCAGAAGCCACCACAGAGAGAGAGAAGATGGAGAAACGGAGACAAGAGAGATGGTCTGGACCTTAGAATTGGAGAGGACAATCTCAGTTCCCAGGGTTCTAGTTGCATTTCCAGCCTGGCTGCACTTTGTGTCTTGTGCTTGGATGTCTCAGAGATTTTCCCGGGACATCGTATAATAAATCCCTCTTTGCTGCAGTTGGTAGGGGTGGGGGTTGGAATATCTGTTCCTGACACCCAAATAATCTTTCATTGAGACACTGGGCAAACAAGACACAGCCTCTCACTAACAAGGACAAACTTGTCTACAGAGAGAAGGAAAAGGATCCCATAGGGATGAGGCGTGAACACCTCTCTGAGGCAGAGGTTGGTCAGAGGACTCTGCTCTGCTCCAGGACAGACCCTGAATCCCACAGTTGATAATGGGAGGCCGACCTCTCTGAGGAAGCTCCGGAATACTTCTCTTAAATGAACAGAGGAAGCTGAGCCATAAACTAAAAAAAAAAAGTTCCAAAGACATAAAACTTCAGCCTGAGGGCCAATAATTAGTGGCCAGACCAGAAGTGTCCCCGGCCCTTCTGTGGAGATGGGCTAGCTCTGAGCAGTGGCGAATCCACCAAACCCAGAGATGGCCCAGCTCACAGTAGGCAAAAGTGCAGACAAACACATGAGCGATGTGACGAAACCAAGAGAAGGCGAGACAGAGCCAGCTCGGGGCCTGAGGAGCCTGGGAAGCACGATTCCTCATCCAGGAACTGTAATCCGGACGGTTTTGTCCTCAGATTATGAAACACTGTGGAATTTGTGGTTCCTGTAATTTGTCTGCCTCGAAGGAGCTAGTGTTTATTGATTGTCTTCTGAAAGAGGCAGAATCATCACTTTGGTGTGCCAGTCTTCAAAGTTCCCAGGTTTCTGGAAGAAGCTTGGACCAAAAGACTTGAACTAGGCACACCAACATCTCTATGTTGGTTCTTTTCTTTACAACGCAGAGTGCTGTAACAACGACAGCCTTCACAAACACTCAAAATCGTATTCTTCTTCAAATCCTCAGACGTTGAAAACGGCAGGAGAAAATGAACATTTATCGAACACCAAACATGTGTCAGGCACTGAACTAGGCCCTTTTACAAGACAGCAGTGAATCTCATCATTGCAGGATCTCCAAAAATTATTATTATGGCACTTCACTGCAGAGAAAACTGAAGCTTAAAGGAACTAAAAAGCTTGCCCAACGTCCCACAGCTAATGTAGAGCCCTATTGCGGTGCTGAGCCACGTCTGTCTCCAATTCCTGACCCTCCCATGGCCCAGACTGCCGCTCTGTGACTGGTTTCCCCAGGGGCCTCAGCACGAAAAGAAAAATACTGTGGCTGGATGTGGAGGCTCCACTCCTGACCTTCCAGCTTTATGTCATCGTCTTGGGGCTAGAATGAGGGGAAATATTAAAATCCCAAATTTATATTAATAACCTGTTACTAACATGTCCCTTTTAGACTCATAACATTAATCCATCTGGAATTTATGTTTGAGGAAGATGTTAATTAGAGGTGTAGCTTTAGTTTTGTCTTAAGGGATACCCATGTATACCAGGTGTACAATTAATTTTTTTAAAGCATCCCTTTCCCACTGAACTGAAAATGTCATCTTTTATCCTTCATTATGTTTTCCTATTCATTAGGTGTACTTCTGACCCTCTTCTTCCCACCAGTCTATTCCAGCACCAGTTCCCTACTGAATCTATAGGTTTGTTTTAAATTTTACTACCTCGTAAAGCAAGTCATTCTTCCATAGGAACATTAATACCTTTCCATCTATTTTTCCCCACTCACCTAAGCATTTTAATTCCAATGAAAGTTTATTAAATGGGTATATTAACATTGATTATTAATGAGGATTGACATTATAAATTAAATATTATGTTGCAGAAACATGGTATCTCCATTTATTCAATCTTGCCTTCTGACTTTAATATAATATTATAGCTTTTTTATGTATGTCTTTTACCCTCCTTTTATCAGATTTATTCCTAAGTATTTTATAGTTTTTGTTCCTATCAAGAATGGGATTCATTTTTATTTCTTTTTTTCTCTCTTTAAAATTAAAGATAATATTTAATTATGTAACAAAAATGCCTCTGGCTTGGGGGCAAATCTTGGGTCCATTGGATTGTTAACATTCCAGATGTTTTTTGAAGGCTGTATGAAAGACATTTATCTTAGAGTTTAGTTTCAAAATGACTTAGCCATAAAGTCTTCTCCTTCAAGTCCTCTTGGGGATATTACATTTCAAATATAATTGTTCAGTAATTAGAGAAGTTTAGTGAAAAAGAATACTTAGAACATGGTCGATACTTGAATTATCTTTTGAATAGAAACAAATTGATTTGACCTGAGAACATAACCACCTACTTTTTTTTTACTTTGGTTGACATGGTTTCTTCTTTAAATCAAAATCTTTCTTTTTCTTTTTCTTTTTAAATAAGCTCATACTAACAGTAACCAGAGGGGAGGAGGAAGAGGATAATGGAGGGGTGAGCAGAAGGGTCATCAAGGAACGTGTATAAAGGGCACATGGACAAAGCCAAAGGAGGGTAGGTTCGAGGGAGGGAGGTGGGGATGAGTGGGGTGGGGGGCAGCGATGGGGGGAAAATGGAGACAACTGTACTTGAACAACAATAAAAATAATAAAAATTAAAAAATAAAAACAGGAAAAAAGGAGACAAAAATAAAAATAAGCTCATAAATGCTCTGAATTATCATTAATCATTATGATCTTTTGGAAAACTACTTACATAGGCATTAAAATTCACTCAGCTCATGAATTAAGACATTTTTGTTATATAATACACTCCATTTTTACTTCTTACTGGTTATGTGCCTTTAGAGAAAAGCAATTGACTTTTTATGTTCATCATATTCAGCCAAGCCACCTTACCAAATTCTCCTC
>VMDR010031194.1:0-12122 GCA_007922815.1 Macrotus californicus | reverse complement strand
GATACTATATTATATGGGGCTTTCAAATTCCTTAGATTTTTATCTGTGAAAGAATTGGGAAACAAAGCCTGAGTTCTCATTTAAAATATATATTAGAGTTTAACTTTAAAAATACAATATGATAAAAAGTTAATATTATTATTGAATCATAAATGTCTTTTCATCAAAGATGTTTTTAATGTTACTTTTACAAATAAGATACCATTACCTCTGTGTTCTTTGGGTATATTAACTTTAAGATAAACCTTTAAATATAAAAACAAATCTAAATCTAAAACCACAGGGAGTCTTTTATATGATAAAATGATGACTGTATGAAATGTTAGTAATATAATGTTTACCTGGCAAAGTTTCTGCAAGGGTAGATGATGTAATAAACTTAAAAGGATCTGATATCTCTTTTATTTCTTCCTTTCTTCTTTTTCTTTAATAGTTTATTCTTTATCATATCTTTTCCATTACTATTTATCTACCTTATACCCCTTCTACCTCCACCTACCCCTCCCCACTGCAGTCCACACACTGTTGTCCTAGTCCATGAGTTTTTTTTACTTCTTGCTGAATCCCTCCAGCAGCACTCTGCCCTCCGGGGCTGTCAACCTGCTCTTTATGAATGTGTCTCTATTTTGTTTGTTATTTCAGCTTGTTCATTAGATTCCATGTATAAGTGAAATCATGTGGTATTTGTTTTTCTCTGACTTATTTCACGTAACATGCTGCTGTCCAGGTCCACCCATACTGTCGTGCAGGGTAAAAGTTTCTTCTTTTATAAGGCCAAGTAGCATTCCACTGTGTAAATGCTCCATAGCAGTTTTATCAACTCATCTACTTATGGACACCTGGGCTGCTTTCATATCTTGGCTTGTAAAAAATGCTGTAGATGAACATGGGGTGCTTATATCCTTTCAAATTAGTATTTCGGGTTTCATTGGATAAATTCCCAGAAGAGAAATTGCTGGGTCATAAGGCAGTTCCATTTTTAATTTTTTTAAAGATTTTATTTATTTTTTAGAGAGAGGGGAAGGGAGGGAGAAAGAGGGAAAGAAACATTGATGTGTGGTTGCTTCTCATGCACCCCCAACCAGGGTCCTGGCCTGCAACCCAGGCATGTGCCCTGGCTGGGAATCAAACCAGTGACCCTGTTCTTTTGCAGGTCGGTACTCAGTCCACTGAGCTACACCAGCCAGGGCCCATTTTTAATTTTTTGAGGTGACTCTATACTGTTTTCCACAGAGACTACACCAGTCTGCATTCCCATCAACAGTGCACGAGGGTTCTCTTTTCTCCACATCCTTGCCAGCACTTGTTTGTTGATTTATTGATGATAGCCATTCTGATAGGTATGAGGTAATAACCCATTGTGGTTTTTAATTGGCATTTCTATGAGAATTATTGATGTCAAGCATCTTTTCATATGTCTATTGGTCATCTGTATGTCCTCTTTAGAAAAGTATCTAGTCAGGTCCTTTTCCTATTTTTAATTGGATTATTTATTTGCTTTGGTGTGAGTTTTATAAATTCTTTATAAATTTTTAAAAGTTTAATCTTTATGGTAATTTTTTTCTATTACCATTTAGTCCCCTTATTCTCTCCTACCTCCAGCAATCACCACACTATTGTCCATGTTCATGAGTCCTTTTTCCTTTTGGCTCAATTCCTCCAGCCCCTCACCTCCCCCTCCCCACTAGCTGTCATCCACATATGAGTGAAATCATATTGTATCTTTCTCTCTCTGACTGGAGTATTTCACTTAGCATAATGTTCTCCAAGTCTATCCATACTGTTGCAAAGGGTAAAATTTCCTTCTTTTTTATGGTTGAGTAGTACTCCCTTGTGCAAATGTCTCATACTTGTTTTATCCACTCATCTACTGATGGACACGGGCTGCTTCCATATCTTGACAATTGTAAATAACGCTGCACTGAATAAAGGTATACTTATGTGCTTTCGAGTAAGTGTTTTGGGTTCCTTCAGATATTCCCAGAAGTCTGGTCTTTGGGTTAAAAGGCAGATCCATTTTTAATTTTTTGAGGTATCTCTATACTGCTTCCCACAGTGACTATACCAAGCTGCATTCCCACCAATAATGCAAAAAGGTTCCCCTTTCTCCATATCCTTGCCAGCACTTACTGTTTGTTGATTTATTGATGGTAGCCATTCTGACAGGTATGTGATGGTATCTCATTGTGGTTTTAATTTGCCTTTCTGTGATCATTAGTGATGTTGAGCATCTTCTCCTATGTCTATTGGCCATCTATATGTCCTTTTTGGAGAAGTGTCTATTCAGGTCTTTGCTCATTTTTAATTGGGTTGTTATTGGGTTTTTTTGTTTTGTTTTTAGTGTTGAATTTTATAAGTACTTTAAAAATTTTGGATATTAATCCTTTATCAGAAGTATTGGCCACTATGTTCTCCTGTTTAGTAGGTTATCTTTTTATTTTCTTGATGGTTTCCTTTGCCATGCAAAAATATTTTAGTTTGATGTAGTCCTGTTTGTTCACTTTTTCTTTGATTTTCCTTGCCTGAGGAGATAGAGCAGAAAAATTATTGCTATGAGTAATGTTCGAGATTTTACTGCCTATGTTTTCTTCCAGGAATTTATGGTTTTGAATCTAACATTTAATTCTTTAATCCATTTTGAATTTATTCTAATGTGTGGCATAAGAAGGTCGTCATGTTTTATTTTTTTGTACGTATCTTTCCAATTTTTCCAATACCTTTTATTGAATAAACTTTCTTTAGCCCATTGTATGTGCTTGCTACTCTGTCAAATATCAATGGACTCTAAATGTATTGGTTTATTTCTGGGCTCTCTGTTCTGTTCCATTCACTGTGTCTGTTTTTATGCCAGTACCATGCTGTTTTGATTACAATGGCCTTATAGTATAGTTTGATATTAGGTAGTGTGATTCCTCCATATTTGTTCTTCTCTCTCAAGATCACTGTAGCTATCAAAGTTTTTTGTGGTTCTATATAAATGTTTGAAATATTTGTTCTAGTTCTGTGATATGTCATTGGTATCTTGGTAAGAATTTTTTTGAATCTATAAATTGCTTTGGGTAATAGGGACATTTTAATGATGTTAATTCTTCCTATCCATGAACACCGTATATGCTTCCACTTATTTATGTCTTCTTCAGTTTCTTCTGTCAGTGTCTTATATTTTTTTAGTACAGGTCTTTTACATTCTTGATTAAGTTTACTCCTAAGTATTTTATTATTTGAAGCAATTATGAATGGGAAGTTTTCTTAATTTCTCTTTCTGATAGTTTATTATTGAAATATAAAGACAATTTATTTCTGGATATTAATTTGTATCCTGCTGCTTTACTGAAGTCATTCATTAGTTCCAGTAGTTTCTTGGTGGGATCTTTAGTGTTCTCTGTGTACCATGTCATCTGCAGGTAATGACAGTTTTACTTCTTCCTTTCCAATTTGGATGCCTTTTGTTTGTCCTTCTTGTCTGATGCTGTGGCTAGGACTTCCAGTGCTGTGTTGAGTAACAGAGGTGAAAGTGGACAGCCCTGTTTGTTTCTGATCTAAAGGACAACACTCACAGTGGATTTGTCATATATGGCCTTTATTACATCTAGGTATGTTTCCTCTAATCCCACTTGGCTAAGAGTTTTTATCATACATGGGTGCAGGATTTTATCAGATGCTTTTTTTCTGCATCTATTGATATGTTTATGTTGTTTTTATCTTTCATAATGTTTATGTGGTATATCACATTTATTGATTTGTGAATGTTGTTCCAACCCAGAATAAATCCCACTTGATCATGGTGTATGATCTTTTTGATGTATAGCTGTATTCGGTTTGCTAACATTTTGTTGACGATTTTACCATCTATGTTCATTAGGGATATTGGCCTATAATTTTCTTTCTTTTTTTTTTTTTTTTTGTAGTGTCTTTTCTGGTTTTGGAGTTTGGATAATGCTGGCCTTGTAAAATGAGCTTGGGAGTCTTCCCTCCTCTTCAGTATTTTTGGAATAGTTTGTGAAGCAGAGGTGTTCTTCTTGGAATGTTTGGTAAAATTCACTGTGAAGTCATCCAGTCCAGGGCTTTTTTTTGTTAGGAGTTTTTTGATTACCACTCCAATTTTACGAGGTATAATTTCTCTATTCAGATCCTCCTATTCTCCCAGATTTGGTTTGGAAGATTGTATGTTTCTAGGAATTTATCCATTTTGTCCAGATTGTCCAGTTGGTTAGCATGTAGTTGTTCAGAATATTTTTTTACAACCCTTTGCATTTCTTTGGTGTCAGTTGTTACTTCTCTTTCCTTTATGATTATATTTATTTGGGTCCTCTTCTTTTTTTTCTTGATGAGTCTGATTAAAAGTTTGTCAATATTGTTTAGCTTTGCAAAGAACTAGCTCTTGGATTTGTTGATCTTTTGTATTTTTTTTTAAACTCTATTTCACTTATTTCTGCTCTTTATTACTTCCTTCTACTCACTTTGGGCTTTGTTTGTTGTTCTTTTCAAGTTCTTTTAAGAGTAAAGTTAGATTGTTTAAGTGTAAAATTAGATTGTTTATTTGAGGTTTTCTCTTGTTTCTTGAGATAAGCTTCTAATGCTGTGAGTTTCCCTCTTGGGACTTCTTTCCCTGTGTCCCACAGATTTTGGGTTGTTGTATTTTCATTTTCATTTGTTTCAAGGTATTTTTTTGATTTCTTCCTTGACCTCATTGTTAACACATTTATTGTTTAATAACATGTTATGTAGCTTCCAAGTGTTTGTGTATCTCATATTTGTCAGTTTTCATCTTGTGATTCACTTCTAGTTGCACAGTGTTATGATCAGAGAAGATAATTGATATGATTTCAGTCTTCTTAAATTTACTGAGACTTTTTTTGTGGCCTAACATGTGGTCTACTATAGAAACGTTACATGTGCACTTGAAAAGAACGTATTGTATATTCTGCTGCTTTGGGGTGAAAATGTACTGAACATATTTTATCACTTAAATCCATTTGATCTAGTTGTCTTTTAAGGCTGCTGTCTGTCTCCTTATGATTTTCTGTCTGGAAGATCTATCCATTGCAGTCAATGGGGTGTTGAAATCCCTGACTATAACCATATTTCTGTCAGTCTCTTCCTTTATGTTTGTCAAGATTTGACTTGCATAAATGTTTACTAGGATTATATCCTCTTGTTGGATTGTTCTTTTTATCATTATGTAGCATCCTTCTTTGTCTCTTATTATTACCTTGGTTTTAAAGTCAATTTTATTGGATTTAAGTACTGCTATCCCAGCTTTTTTTTTTTTTTTTCCCTTTTCACTTGTATGAGATATCTTTTTCCATCCCTTACTTTTAGTCTGTGTGTATTTTTCATTCTGAGGTGGGTCTCTTGAAGACAGCATATATATGGGTCTTGCTTTTTTATCTGTCAGCTACTCTGTGTCTTTTGATTGGAGCATTAAGCCATTTACAGTTAAGGTGATTATTGACACATATGTATTTATTGACATTTTTAAACAAATTTTCTCTGTGTTTTTTTTCTTTCCTTTTTTCTTCTTCTTAAAGCAAGCCCTTTATCATTTGTTACAATGCTGGTTTGGAGTTAACAAACTCCTTTAGCTTTTTCTTGTATGGGAAGACTTTATTTCTCTTCAGTTTTAAGTGATAGCCTTGCTGGGTAAAGTAGCCTTGGTTGTAGGTCCTTGCCTTTCATCACCTGGAATATTTCATACCAGTCCCTTCTGGCCTTAAATGCTTCTGTTGAGAAATCAGATAATAGTCTTATGGGAGCTTCTTTGTAGGTAACTAAATGCTTTTCTCTTGCAGTCTTTAATATTCTCTTCTTTTCTTTAAGCTTTGCCATTTTAATTATATGCGTCTTGCTGTGTGCCTCTTTGGGCCCATCTTGTTTGGGACTCTGCACTTACTAGACTTGTATGTCTTTTTTCTTCATGAGGTTAGAGAATTTTTTGGCCATTATTTCTTCAAATAGATTATCAGTCCCTTGCTTTATCACTTCTTCGGTTATACCCATGATGTGGATGTTGTTATGCTTCATGTTGTCCTAAAGGTGCCTTAAACTGTCTGCATTTTTTAAAGTTCTTTTTTCTTTTTGCTGCTCTGATTGGATTTTTTCTGCCTTGTCTTCCAAATCACTGATTTAATCCTCTGCTTCATCTAACCCACTGTTTATTCCTTCCAGGGTATTATTTATTTCAGCTATTGCAATCTTTATTTCTGACTGGCCCTTTTTATGGTTTCTGTGTCTTTTTTCATGTTCTTGAGCATCCTTATAATAATTACTTTGAATTCTATATTTGAAAATTCCTTGCCTCCATTTCACTTAGCTCTCTTCTGGCAAATTCTCTTGTTCTCTCATTTAGGGCCTCTTTCTTTGTTGTCCTACTTTGGCTTACTCTTTGTATTTGTTTCTACAAGGTTGGGGCAGAAAAAGACCCAGAATTATCTTCTGGAGAATAGGTCCCTTGTAGTACAGGCTTTGCCCACAAGGTGAGTTTTCTGGGAACCCATTTGTATCAGTGTTACAGCTGGCATTGTTGTGAGAGGCTGTATTTGGCCTTAGTGAATTTTTTTTGAAGACTCTTTTGGTGTGTTTGCCCATTTCATAATGGGTGATTTATAAGTGCACCTGCCCACACTGTGCTGTTAAGCAGTTTTTGGCCAAAATGGCATGGCCCTGGTGCCCCACCCTCCTTATTCACCCAGTCTCACCCCAAGTGACTTTTTTGTTTCCCTGGATGAAAAAAGTCCTTAAAGGGAAATGTTTTTCTCATGTGTAAGAGGTGAAACAATAAATGGCAGCGCTAAAAGGCATTAAAATTGATGAGTTCAAAGTGTTTTTGAGCAGTGGAAAAAAATGTCTCGATAGGTGTTTTGCATCAGATGGAGAATATTTCAAAGGTGACTGAAATTTAAACATGTAAGAATAAATACACATTTTTTAATTAATAAATTCCTTTTCTTTGCCCTCCCCCCCATATGTAGATCTGCAAAGACTCTGGTGCATGCCTATTTCAGAAGCTGCATGTGCAACCTATTTGGAGCTATCAGTGATCCACAGTTGATCAGCTCTCTCTGCTGGGCCTCGGTGCATGCAGAAAGAACCAAGCTATGCACCAAGGTTGGCTTTTACCAGCACCCAGATGGGTAGAGGGTCAGCTAAAGCCTTAAATATCCAGAGGTCTGCCTCCACATGCAGGCTGTCTTTTAGGATTAATCACTGGAAGAGCCTCCAGCTGTACTCCTCAGCAGGGTTTAAGCTCCATAGAGTGGGACAGAGTAATTCCTGTGGGCCTGGCTATTGCTTTCCCTCAGGCTGATGCCACATGGAAGATAGTGCTCTGCCTGAGAAAGATGGCTTCTGCAGTGTGGGAATGACTCAACACAGGGATCCTAGTAGCTGTTCCTTCAGTTGTCTTCCCAGAGCCACCAACTCCAGACTCTCTTCGCACATCTCTAGTGCACTCTGTACCTCCCTCTGCAGCTCCCTCCCAGGATAAGTGGCTAAAGTGGAATTGTGTGTGTTGGCCCTGTAAGAGGCTGTCTGTATCTCTAGCTGTTTCTCCTTGGCAGACTGATCACAGCTGGGTGTTATTTGGGTTCCCTTCCCAGTTCTGGTGCTCTAGGCTGGGAAGCCCAGCTTGGGGTTTAGACCTCACATTTTTTGGAGGAGACCTCCTGGGCCACTGAGATATCCCTCCAGGACTTGAGCTGCTGCCCATGGTAGCCCAGCCAGCCCTCTTACACCTCCACACTCCCTGCCAGTGTCACTGTGGTTTCTTCTGTATGTTCATGGTTATAAGGCTTATTTCCAGTCTGATTTTTTATGAGTTAATGAAAAATTCTCTTATGGCAAAAATTTTGTATGAACAGGCAGGAAAATAAATTGCCTACTCTACAAAATATGTCTTGTATTTCAACTTGGCTATGGTTATTTACAGGTATATATTTATATTATGAGCTTAATTTTTAAATTGCCATTATTTTGTGTTCATGAATAAAGAGTTCAGGTAACTAGACCACTTATTTGGTGTTACTCTTTTCAAAAAATTTTACCTGAATGATACTAGGCTTATCAGTATGAACAATACTTTGCTACCCAACCAGGAGTCAGATTGCTGTTAGTCTGAGGTTCAGGGATGCAACCTCAGTTGGGAAGTAAGACAGGAGCCTTTTAGATAAAGACTATTTATCCAAACAAGTAGTTTCTTTCCTATGGCTCTACCATAAAATAAAGCAGCAGTATAGGAACAGTGCAGATAAACTGTCACCATTGAAAAGTGACACCTGAGTATAATCAGATACCCTATAAAAGCACAGCAGTTTTAGTCTTTCGAATTAAACGCTTAAAAGTCTCTACATTTCCAGTTGCCTTTCGTTGTGCTATTACATTGTGAGAAAGTACTATAAAATATCAGCTGCCTGAAACCTTTAGGGTAGGATCCAATTTTCCCGGTAGCTGGAACGTTTATATAGCACAAATGCCATCACAGTCGGCTGACTATACTTTTTTGCTTGTCTGCAGCATGATGCACTCATCAATAGTGGCCTATCTATACACACTTACACATGTCTTACAGTGTGTCTCAATTTTAAAGTTTCCTGGACAGATTTTTCTCCTGAGAAGAAACATAGAACATAGTACTTGCTTTAAAGTTAGTGTGTGTCTTTTGGGGAAAAAAAAATATTTAAATGACTTCTACAACATCAGTTCCATAAATGTTACCACCCATTAGGAGTTCACCTTAGGGGTTCACCTTAGGGGTTCCCGGAACTTTTTTTTTGAGTGTGTGGCATCTGGTATTTTATTCAAAGCTCTATGCCCCAAGCCTACCTGATTCTGTAATTTGAGGCTGCTTATTAGGTTTATGTGACCTGATAACTAGGACTATTTTTATATGTCTTTTAAGTTATAGAGTTTGATAAAGGAAAATGTTATTTGAGAATAAACTCTTCAGTTATCTATCATCACATAGCTATTTCAAAATGTACTGACTTAAAGCAATAATAAATATCTTTTACTGTTTCTGTCAGAAGGGATTGTGGAGCTGGATTGTGAGGTTCTATCTGAGTATTTTGTGCGGTTGCAGTCAGATGTCATCTAAAGGTTTGATGGGGGTTGAAGAACCCCCTTCGGAAGTGGCTCACTCACGTGCCGGCAAGTTGTTTCTGGCTGTGAGAGGCCTCCGTGGCTCCCTACGTGGACCTCCCTGCAGGCTCCCTGAATGTCTTTATGACAAAGGGTAGTCTTGTCCCAGACTGCATGATCCAAGAGACATCCAGCTGCGGTGTCTTTTATGACCTTTCCCCTCTGCCATATTCTATTTATTGTGCACATAGGCTAGCCATAATTTTGTGTGGGAGGGACTTACACAAGGGCTGAATACCCTTGTATTATGGGGTAGGAGGGCCATCGGAGGCCGTCTTGGATGCTAGCTACCACATCTTGGAAAGCTAGTGTGTGCACGTCTCTAAGTAGTAAACAGTTCATACTCACTCAGTATGTGGCACATAAACAGCTCATGGTTTTAGAAAGAGTATTCAAAGAATAACGGAAAGTGCCACTTGATTTTACTGTACTAAACAAAACAAATAGTTTATTGACAAAGTTACTAATCTCTGTGGTTCTTTGGGGGTAGCAGGATGACTCTGGGTTCAGAAGTAAAATTTAAGGTACAGATTATGTTCATTTTGGTTTTCCTTTATTATAAGATGGAGGGAAGAAAAGCTGTTTTTTTATCTTTAGGGGCATTATTCATTCACTTTAAAAAAATTAGACTTAATATAATAAATAGGGATTAAGTCACATGATTCTAAAAGTATAAAAAAATATATACAGTGAAAAGGTTCCTTCTCCCTGGCCCCCATTTATCTGATTCCTAACTGGTCCTCAGGAAGTAATCAGTTTTAATATTTTCTTGTGTGTTTTTGAGAAATACACACACACACATATATGCAAATTATGTGAATATATATTTCCCCCTTTAAAATATTAATGATAGCATACAATAAACAACAGTTACTCACCTTGATTATTTTAATTTATATATCTTGGGAGCTTTTTCTAAATCAGTACATAGTCTATATCCATTCTTTTTACCAGCCTAATATGTTCTGTTGTCATTCAGTTTTTATCATGTGTTTTAGTCGTTTACTGTGTGTCAAGCACTTGTTAGGAGATGGGGAGGTGAGAGCTAAACTGATAGATGAGGGCTTTATCACAGAAACCATCACCCCTGGGAGTCATACTGCAGTCACAATAAAGCAGAAAAACGTTCTGTGGTAGAGGAAGTACAGTGCACAGTGGGAGTGCACAGGGAGGAGGTGTGTGTAAGGGTGTTGAAGAGATGGCGGAATGGTCAGGAAAGACTTTCCAAGGGGATATAATCATAGGCTGAAGGATGACTAGGTACTAACCAGGTTAAGTTGGGATTTAGTGTTTTAGGCAGAAGGAATTTTTAAATACTTTAAAACCTATTGCAAAGCTACAGTAGTCATCGTAGCATGACACTGGCATAAAGACAAACATATAGACCTATGTAATAGACTAGAAAATCTTGAAGTAAATCCAAGTGTATAGATAGTCAAATGATCTTCAACAAAGGGTCCCAAGACTGCTTCATGTGGGAAGGATAGCCTCTTCAATAAATGGCATTTGAAACTGGATATCCACATGCAGAAGAATGAAGTTGAAATTACAGCATATACAAAATTAACTCAAAATCGATTAAATATCGAGACCTAATACCTAAAATTATAAAAGCCATGGGAGAAAAAATACAGGGGGGAAGCTTCGTGATATTGGGTTTGGCAATGATTTCTTGGACATAACAGCAAAAACACAGGTAACAAAAGCAAAAATAGACCAATGGGACTACATCAAACTTAAAAACTTTCAAAGGACACAATGAAAAGACAACTAAAAGAATGGGAGAAAATACTCTCAAATCATATATCTGAAAAGGGGCTAATCTCCTGAGTATATAAAGAACTCTTTTTAACTCGACAACAAAAAGACAACTCAAACAATGGGAAAGGCCCTGGGTGGGTGGATCAGTTTGTGGCAGTGTTGTCTTGTACACCAGAAAGGTTGCGGGTTTGGTCCCGGTCTGGGCACAAACAGGAGGCAACAAACTGACGTTTCTCTCTCTTTCTCATATCAGTACACATTTCCTTAGGTGAGAGTTAAAAAAATAGGCAAAAACCTTGAGTAGACATTTCTCTAAAGATGATATACAAATGGCCAACAAGCCTATGAAAGGATACTGAACATTAACAATCATTAGAGAAATGCAGATCTTTCCACAATGAGATACCACTTCACACCCATTTGGAGGGCTACTATTAAAAAACAAACAGTCCTGGCCAGTGTGGCTCAGTTGGTTGGACGTCGTCCCACGGAGCGAAAGGTCACCGATTCAGTTATGGGCACATTCCTGGGTTGCAGGCCTGGTCTTCAGTTGGGGCACGTGCTAGAGGCAGCCAATCAATATTTCCCTCCCTCTCTTTCTGCCTACCTTTCCCTCTAAATAAATAAATAAATAAAATCTTAAAAAAAACAAACAAAATAACAAGTGTTGTCAACAATGTGGAGAAATTAGAAGCCTTTATGTACTGCTGGAGAGAATGTAAAATGGTACAGCTACTACAGAAAACAGTATGGTGTTTCCTCAAAAAATTAAAAGTAGAACTACCATATGATCCAGCAATTTCATTTCTGAGTATATATCCAAAATAATTTAAAGCAGGATCTCAAAGACATATTTGCATACCCAAATTCATAGCTACTTACTATAGCCAAGAGGTAGAAACAACCTAAATGTTTATGAATGGATGAAGGAATGAACAAAATGTGGTATATACATACAGCAGAACATTATTTAACCTTAAAAGGAGGAAAATCCTGTCATATGCTACAGCATGGATGGACCTTGAGGTGCATGGGAGAGATTGCACAAGAGCTTGAATACACTTAACGCTACTGAACTCTACAGTTAAAAGTGGTTAATTTTAAAAACTTTGCTATTTATCACAGTAATGAAACTATGGGGATTTCTTATTGTTCATGTCTCAGGTATTTATTTTTATAGTTTTTACTGAAACCAAAAGTAAAACTATAAACATATACACAAAATA
>VMDR010031193.1:0-12126 GCA_007922815.1 Macrotus californicus | reverse complement strand
TAATGTAAGCAGAATAATGGAAGCTATAAGAAAAAGTCAAAAAAGTGAGAGAAATCAAACTATACAGTAGAAATGAGGAATGCTTCTGATGAACTCAAAAGTAGACTGGATATGGTGGAGGAAACAGCAGTAAGTTTGACAATAGTTACAACAGTAACTTTAACAACTGAAACTTAAAGAGGAGAGTAAAGAATATAGAACTAGAGGGCAATTTTGAAAAATATATCATACATATTATTGGACTACCAATGAAAAAAGAAAGGAAGGAGTAGAATAAATATTTGAAGTAGTGATGGCTAAAATAGTTTCAAAATTAATGACAGACACCAAATCACAGATCCCAGAAGCACAGAGAACATGAGGCAATATAAATACCAAATATATACATGTGGAAATATCATATGCAAACATTAGAAAAAACAAAGAAAGGAAAGCATCTTAAATCAAGCAGAGGAAAAATCCCATTTTTCTGTAGAAAATCAAGAATGAGAATTACAGCAGTTTTCATCAGAGACCATATAAGCAAGGAAAGAGTGGAGTGAAGTATTTAAAGTACCAAAAGAGAAAAACACCAAATTAGAATTCTATATCTTGCAAACTTATCCTTCAAGAGTAAAGGAGAAATATGACCTTTTTTTGAGAGAAAAATTAAGGAAAGGTATCACCAGAACTGCCTACAAAAAAAAAATGAATTTTTATTGGATTTTTTTTTAATTCTTTAGGGAAAAGGAAAATTTTACAGTTCGGTATGCCAACCAAAATAACGGTCATCTAAACAGGCCTAGATTTTAATTCTCTGACACAAAGGGACATTGCACATGTGATTAAAATAAAAACTGGGGGATGGGGAGATTTTTCTAGATTATCCAAGTGAGCCCAATGTAATCACAAGGGTCATTATAAGGAAAAGAAGTTGGAGAAGGAGGTGGAACAAAGTAGGCGGAGTTTATAGTGATAGAGCCTCGAGCCAAGAAATGAGGACGTGCTCTAGACAGTCGAAAAGGGAAGAGAGAAATTCTCCCTGGGACCCTACGAAAGGATGTAGCTCTGACAGAACCTTGACTTTAGCTCCACAAGACAATTCACGTGATACTGTAATGTTAGACACTTGACATTATGCATTTGTCAAAACCCATAGAACTTTACAGAATGAAGACTAAAACTCAATACGTGTGAATTTTAAAAATCATGTGACAGATCTGGGGATCCCAAACTGGAATGTGACTATGAAAACAATCTAACTGTAGTACAAATGTATCGTACTTGGGTATTATTACTTAAAGGAGTAGGTAAGGAAAATAGGCCAATTCAAACACTTTTGCAAATGAGTGAATTTTGTTTGTCTCATAGTACTCTAGTTCATAAAATTGTTTCCTCCTGAAGAGGGACAGGTTAACAATTCTGAAGTGATATGCGTGTATTCTGTAACAGAGCAAGTAAATTAGGTTAAGATATTGGAAGTTAAGTTTCTCACTGTTGAGTGGCACTTTAAACATAAGCAAGGGAAAGAGGCTGGACTGATCCTAGTGGTAATGCATTAGGGTTGGAAACATCAGTATAAACTCATGAATAGCTTAATATAAATGCAGATGCTACATATAGAAATATTTATGCAATATAGGACACAAATAGTTTAGTACACACATATATAATTTTATCAGTCAGTTGAGATGGACCAGAAGCAAGGACATCAAAGTAGCAATAAGCACTCCTAGCACCTAGATCTTGGCTTCTAAGACCATTCTCTAATAAAAGGAACCATGACTTGAGCAGGAAATACACTCATGAACCTGAAACATCTTGTAGTGCCAGGAAGTTAGAAAGTCCCCTCCCCCCAAGAAACCTCCAGATTGGGTTTGTCAAAGCTCAAAGTTCACAGCAACCCACTAAAGGAATTCTTAGTGCCCAAATCTTGAAATTTGAACAAAATAAAGTAATACTGAATTAAAAAACAGAGTATAGAAAGGAGTAATAAAGAGTAATTTGCAGTAAAGTAACCTGAAAATCCTATCAGCCTGGTGATTAAAATCAATACCTGCAATTAAAAGTTTCGTGGATAGCATGTACCCTTGGTATGGGGCAATGAAAATGATCTTTAACTCTAATGATTTTACTTCTAAAAATCCATAACCAGTCAAATCCTGAAAACAACAGCAGCTAAATTCCAATAAAAACCATCCTCCATGAATACCTAACAAGTAATCCTCAAAACCGTTAAGGTCATTAAAAACAAGGAAAGTCTGAGAAACTGGCGCAGCCAAAAGGAACCTAACAAGGAATGAAAACTAAAGGCCACATCCCGAATAGGGTGTGGAAAAGAAAAAGATCATTAGATTTAAAAAAACAACTAAGGAAATCTCAATACCTTATGCATTTCAGTTAATAATCCATTGAAATGGGCCTTGGATTATAACAAGTATACCACGTGAATTTAAGCTATTAATAATAGAGCAAACTCAATAATGTTTAAATTCATAAGCACAAATTAATAAGTTAATAAAAAGTAAAATGGCTCACTCGTCACACCTCCGCAGTGCAGCATCCTCAATGATGTTTCCTACTGAACTATTTTGATTCAGCTGACGGTACATCCTATAAGAGACTCAATTATACATTTGCATAAAATTGTATGTATGACCCACCGAGTAATCTTTCAAGTTTATCACCTTCCAAAAGAGAAATAAGTCAGTGGATGTAGGTGGAAAAAAAATACAGGAAACTAGGTGTGGAGTATATGGGACACTTCTGTACTATCTTTATAATTTTTCTGTAATTCTAAAGCCATTCTATAAATATAGTTTATTTTTAAATAATTTATTTTCCCTGAGTGAAACATGTAAACAGTAAAGGTATTGTCATATTTGTTTTCTTTGGACCACCCACCACTTTTATACATTCAGCCTAAAGGAAACAATTGCCATCAGGCTCTGAATAGGACTTTATTTAGATACTGAAACTAGTCAAATGGTCATTTACTTTAATACATAGTGTATGTTTGTGTGTTTTATTTTTATCATTCTTAACCAGCATCAAATATTTCTCCTTCCTTAGCAACCCTCAAGTGGACAGAGGAATTAATATTTTATTTTTACCATATCTCACTAAAAGGTAAAAACAAGTAACTTTAGCCCTGGCTGGTGTGGCTCAGTGGATTGAGCTCGGGCCTGTGACCAAAGGGTCACTGGTTCAATTCCTAGTCAGGTCACATGGCTGGGTTGCGGGCCACATTCCCGGTGGGAGCCAGGCAAAAGGCAATCACACATTAATGTCTCTCTCTCTCTCTCTCTCTCTCTCTTTCTCTCCCTCCCCTCCCCTCTCTCTAAAAATGAATAAATAAAATCCTTAAAAAAAACAAGTAATTTTATATGAATATGTTAGTTTAATTACATTACATTGTGTTGTAAATTATAATTATTATCAAATTCAGTCAGACTACTTTCATCTAGTTTATTCACTAATCATTTGTGCAGAATTAAATATGGAACAACCTTCTCTCAGTTTCAGTGGGAATTTAGGTGTCCTGCCTGGGCTTACACCGGGATTTCCTCTTGCAGGATAAGGGCTGGAAGCACACCATACTTACTATCATTATTTTCGAAGACTTCATATGTGAGTGATGCACATTCAACCCCCAGAATATGACAAAAAATAAGTCCGATTTAGATATAATTCAGAGTCCTTTAGTATCTCAGAATATGTGTAGTGAAAAATGTCTGTGCAAAGCCATCAACTTAGACATTAGGCTGAGTCCTTACGTGATGACTTGGAGCAGAAGTGACACTTTGCAATAAATCTCTGCAATAGAAATACTCACGTTTGTGTATCTTTTGGAGAAAAAGAATAAGCAAAACAAAAATAAATTTAGTTTTTGAGCATTACCTTTGCTTAGCTTTTAGGTAAATGAGAATCTACAGGTTGTGTACACTCACGTGGACTAGAGGCTAGCACATTTCAACAGCAGTTTTATTTCTTCTATTTCAGATTAAATCTTTCGTTTTATCGTAGGTGACTGGGGAAAAATAAAATTAAAAAAACTAAAATAGTGAAATCTAAAAAAACCCTATTCCTTGGATCCCTAGGTACTAGTCACAGAAAATATCTAATTTCTTCAAGGAGTAAAATAAGTTCATATTTATTTTGAAACATCTCTGTTGCCGTAGTTACCAAATGCTTTCTCTTCCCCTACACCTCCTAAAATAATATCACTATCTAGATACACATAGCTTATAAAAGTAAATGTTTTATTGTGGAAGTTGAAAATAACATGGGCTCTGATTTCAATGTGTTTCAAACCCTAAAATTCAATTATGTTATTAATAAACACACCCGAGCTGACTTAAATCCTTGTCTGAGCAGGAGTGTAGGAGAAAAAAGGGGAGTAGAGAAATCGAAGCGCTCTAATGTCTCAATACTACCGAGGTAAGAGTGACCTAGTTAGGATTCGGACGTAGCTGACCTTCACCCCCGTGTATATAAACACTCACACGGGGGTCGCCGGGTCTCCAAGACCAACACTCTCACCTGGATAGGCCAGCAGAAATTAGAGCGCGCACACACGCACATGCACACCTCGAAATAAGAAAAATGTAAACCAGCTTATTTTCATCATTGGTCTTGCCAAATATAAACTTAAAGAGACAAAATTTTAAATAAAGCAGCAACTATGAAAATAAACAACGAGATCCTTGTGTACAGGATTACGTAGCTGGGGTGGGCACATTTCAATTAAAGCTCTGAATAAAAATAAAATCCGTTTTCTCTGCCTTCCTTTACTTTTACTCTTTGAGAAGTGGTCACAAAAGTCCTTATTAGCAGGAATCTGAGGGGGGTAAAGGATTGCTAAGAAATCTGAGGTCAGCGCAACCATTGTAAGCAATCCGGTAACTGGTTCGGTTACTTCAGTGAACTATAAAACCATCATAGGCGTTGAGGACTGGGAAAGAATCTTGCAAATGAAAAAAGTCTAGAGACAAAAAGTAATTCGCATACCTCAACACCCCTTTAAAGCTAAAATATCAATTTCCCTCATAGTTTCTCCTTCTACATTTAAAATATTTCTTATCCTACCCGGCATGGTGTATCACAAGTTACGAATTCTTCATATTAAAGGCTTTAAAATACAAAGTGTTTAAACGCTTCCTGTTGTAGTGCATAATTTTATTATAATAATATTTTATGTCAGTGTTATCTTTAACAGTTTTCTAGAGCAGTGCTCTTGATACTATTTTTAAATCTAGAAAAATCAAAATTATTTTAACATAAAACTTGCTTTTAATTGTCTTCATAAAAAATGTTAATTAAAAAAATAAAACTACATAGAAAGTTATGGTGTTTGAGAAAAACTGGCCCTGCCTTTATGACTAGACTTAGGATTCATTAGTATAAGCAAAGCTTGTATAAAAAGAAGAGATTCTTTATTATTTTATGATTCAAAAGTTACGTATATAATATGCTATTTATGTGTACATATATGTCTGTGTTTTATGAGTTCTACATATGTCATTTATACATATATAGCTCCCATATGTAAATATTATGTACTACCGAGAGGTTTTTATGCCTAGAAATGTTCTTAGTAATAAAGGCCATGACTTCTATTTTATAAATTTTCTTTTGATTCGAAATTGAAGTTGTGGAGGTGATGGATAGGTTGTTTTATTTTATCTTCTACTAACTTTGTTGGCTTTCCTTACACTTATTTTGGTGTATTATTGTTTATATATTTTTTTAAAGATCTTATTTATTTCCAGAGAGGGGAGAAAGGAGTGAGAAAGAGAGGGAGAGAAACGTCAGTGTGTGGTTGCCTCTTGTGTGCTCCCAGCTGGGGACCTGGCCCACAACCCAGGCATGTGCCCTGACTGTGAATCGAACCAGCGACCCTTTGCTTCGCAGGCCAGCACTCAGTCTACTGAACTACAGCAGCCAGGGCTATTGTTTATATTTTCAATTATCTTTCCAATCAGTAGTCTGAGTCTGGATCCTATCTCCTTTCATTTCTTGAAAATTTTATTAGTCAATTTCTCCATTTTCCTATCTTCTTACTCTCCCTTTCCACTAATGCAAGCTTAGCCAGTTCTAAACAATCAGAAATGATCTTGAAATTCTCTTTTTGCTTATATACCCAGTTTTCTTTGCAGACTCTCCTCTTTCACTCACTAATTTCTGAAATGTCCCTGTGCCTAAAGCCAGATGCTATTTTCAATTTAATGCAGTCCTTTTGAGCAACCTGATCTTCTTCCAATGGCTTCAGCTCTCACTTATGAGTTGCTAACTCCCAAATTTATAGCTCTTCTCTGAGATACAGATCTATCCAGGCAATTACCTAATGCTTAAGGCCCCTCATCCTGTTTACCTTCAAACTGGTAGTCTCCTTTACTTCACCATCTGAGTTAACATTTCGCTCGCTTACTCCTCAAGCAAAAATGATGAATTCTGTATTAGTTTTCTGCAGCCTTTGATCTGTGTGATTCTCTTGAATCCCTTTTGTCTCTTGGTCACGGGGACACTGACTTACATTAGTCCTTAATCCATCATAACCAATTAACTTTAGACCCCTGAAACACAACCTATGCACTGGTCACAGGAACATCTTTATTAAACAGATACTTAATTATGTGACTCATCTAATATGAAATTTTTCAAAAACACAATCAGAAAAATTCCCAACTCCTCAGAACGGTTTACGGGAAAGCTTTATCATTTTCACCCTGTCTGTTGAAAAACTTTTCGCCCTCTTCTTACAATTACACAGAGACTCACCCACCGTCAACCCCCACTGTAGGTGTAACAAAACCTCTTGCCACATATCAAAAGAGCCGTGCGTGGTTTTCCTTATCAAGCAAAGTCTGCACCATCCCCGAGGCCTGGAACTCCCATCCATCCTCTGACACTGAATTCACTGCTGACCTTCCTTCTTTTCTCTAAATTACGAGTCTCTCATACTGGTTTCATCATTCTGTTATAACATTTTGCATAATACTTTAATTTTGAAGATGACACTAAATTCAAAGTGTTGGTTTATTGAGCATGTATAATAATAATATGTCCAGAATTTTTCCAAATGATGGGTACATGGTGTTTAATTGAATCTTTACAATGGTTGCTTGTTAGGTATTATTTTCACTGTATCCGCTGGAAAATAGATACCACAGATGTTAATTAAGCATTGTACCAGATTTACTCAGCACATAGTCGAGCTGGTATTTAAGCCAAAGCTTCCTGAGTCCAAATCCTTTGATATTTTTGTCTATTGTATGACTTTTTATTTTCAGTTGTTTGAATTTTAGAGCTTCCCTGTCAGGGTAAAGTACATGATTACTGCCCAAGGGAGGCTATAGAATCTTACTTTGGGGCCTGCTTATGTTAGTTGTTCAGGTTCCTGAACTAACACATTGCAGGGGTTGAGGTGGCACCTGTCATTCTGCCTCTTTTCGGTGTAAAGAATGGGCTTGCGTCGGGCAAAATCACTCTGCTGGCCTGCGTCTTGAATGCCTGGTGCTTAAGATTTTCCCAAACCACCTTAAATGTCGAAGCTTGTAAAACTGGGTGTGACTGACTGGAGAAAGTTCAGGATATTCCACTTCATAGTCTCCGTGTGACATCTACTGGTTGAATTTGGAAATTTTGAGGAAATTGTGGTCAGTGCCAGGGAAATTCATCTATGTTGGTCTGGGGTCTTTATTCTCAACCTCAAAAGAAGAGTAATACAGACATCTTTCACTTCTAAAACTGAAAAAGGGCCTTTCTTAATTATTTCTGTTTCTCATTCTGCATATCAAGGAAAAAGAGTCTGCCTCTGTTCAAAATTTTGTGCTTATTAGGGCTTACGAAACTCTCTCGTTTGACTGTAATCAGTGTCAACATTTGACAGATTTGACCTGGGTACCCATCCTCAGATTAAAAATGAATAAATCAGGTTAACTTTCCCCTCATCTCTGCGTTACAATAAACATTCTGTTTATACACAAGTATTAAATGTAACACAATGGTATTAAAAGCTATGACTGTTACTCGAAACTATTTTAAAAATATTTCTTTATATAGACCAGTGATGATTTATGAAACTATAAAACCATGAAGCCACTAAGCTTTGAGTCATAGGGATGGCATTAGGTGTCAGTTCTTCATGATGCATGATTTGGGATTTGTCCAGTAGAAGCTCTTAGTCCACTTGCATAACTGACAGTGGAGAATAGAATAAGATGTTCCTGATAAATGACACAGGCAGTGCCTCAGGGAAGCCGCAAAAAAAAAAAAAAAAAAAAAAAAAGGACTTGGAGTTGAAGAGGTCAGAATAGGGACCAGAGCGGAGCGTGAGTTTGCAGGTAGGTGGGCGGCAGAAGATGGCAGGAGAAGAGGCAGCCAAGTGCGAGTCCCACGTCCTTGCCTCGCTGTGGTGCCCAGACGCCTGGCTGCTGTGCTTGCTGGGTTTTCATCTGCGCAACAGTGAAACTTAGTATCTATTTCATGTGGTGAAGATTAGCACAGCGCCTGCCATGGGGGGAATGATGCGTCATTTTTATTATATGTAAATAAAAAGGGAAAGTGTTCAAGTCAAATGCTGTTTCCGGAGAATGCCCAAAGGGACGTGGGCCAAGAGAAGACACGTAATGAAGAAATATGATACCGCTGACACCAAGACACCTCCAAGAGAACTTTCTGTCGCTACAGGCTGCTCATGGAGCCGCACTGCGAACCACATTAAACTGCTCCATCTCCTGAATTATAGGCTTTCGTAAAAATCAACACTTATGGCCTAACTTAAATCACACCTCTACTCTATTCATTTTTAAAATGTTTAGATTTCAGACTCTATTGTTCCAGATCATTGCATCAGCGAACCCTGGAATTAACCTCAGGGATGAAGAGTAAAAAAAAAAACGAGAAAAAGAAAAAAACACTCCACGGTAGGCTCAAAGGAGACTTTTGTTGAAGAGGTGGGTTTCCCGTGGTCTTTGAAGTGGGAGCGCCCGGTGCTCGGGAAGCCAGGGGCCTTGCGCTGAGTGACCTGTAACGGAGATCGCTGATGGATCTGGAGTCCCACAGTGCCTGTTTTGTCCCTCGCTTTCAGAAGATCGGTGATAATGAAACTCCCTTTCCAACATGGCCTTTGTTGTTAACCCAGGTATTCCATTTAAGAAGAGCCAACTTGTATAGGCAATTTTTTATTTTTATTTTTTATTTTTTGCTACCACTGGAACTGCCTCTCTCCTAGTCTTCCTCCATGTTTATTTTCCCTGGGAGTTGAAGAAATTACTTCCTGAAAGTGGCTTGGAGGGTGTGTGTGTGTGTGTGTGTGTTTACAGGTTTGCCTCCGGAGGGCCCAGCCTTCACCTTCTCAAGACCGTGTCGTTTGAAACGTCATCTGGGCCTCTTGGGCATCAGTCTGTGGAAGACAGCTGACCCCTTAGGTGCTGACCTGACGCAAGCCTGGCGTCTCCGCCCTTGATATTTAACAGACCTGAACTAAGCAAAGCATACTCAGTTTGAGTCATTTTCAATATTCGGTCACTTTTTAACGCCATGTAAACTTTCTAGTTAAACCTTACTTCAAATAGTGAAAGAGTTATAGCCTAAATATAGTGTCTGGCTTAGGAGAGTTTCTCAAAAAATATTTTTTTTTCATGAATCATTCTAAAAGAGGGGGAAGGTTTGCTTTTAGGGGACTAACAGGCTGAAAAGGAATATGTAATATCATTTCAAATTTGAACTGAATAATCATACTAAAATGTTAAAACTCTGTAGTGTTTGTCTTTTTAGCTGCTTTGCCCTGTTAATTTCCGCTGCTGTTTTTTTCTGCTGTTAAACAACTAAGACCAAATTTGTGGATATCCATTTATCCTGCCCTGATGAAGATACAGGAAGGAGCTGAGCTTCTTAACTCTTTGAAAACAAACTGTAACACACTGGTAGAATTAAATATTTTAAATACACTCGGCACTTTATTATGTTCATATCTTGGTAGCATATAAAGTGCCTTTTCATTGAGAGTTTCTTTTATGTACGTTTTCCCTTTCTATTGTGTTTATAATGAAATTTTCATTTTAGAATACATTATATGAAACAACATATTGTAACCCCTCACATTTTCAGTAACATTTACTTTTCGAACATAACAAAATCAGGGTTTCATAGAAAAGTCCCACATTTTGTTACATGTTTATCTCTCAATGTGTTTGACTTGTGGAATAATCGGAAATTACATACCTGGACTGAGCAAGCATTTCTATATGGGATATCTGGCATAGATCAACTGATTGGTCAAGCTATAAACACATGATGAGGAAAATAAAAACTGAATTACTGCTCTTCAGTGTTTGCAACCATCAAAACCCAGACATATTTTATTCTATGAAAGGAAGGCTCATGGGAGTTTGTCCAAACAGCTAGATGCAAAAGCGTTGTTTCTATAAGATACAAATAAAATATCCTGGATTTATTAGTATGTAGAAGAAATGAGTTTTATTTTTTCCCCTCTGTCCTAAATCTATTTAACATTTCTGCCTCCTCTAACTCAGACCTGTAGTCCTAGAAGCCTGCAGGGGCTTCCTCTCCCTCTCCTTACCTTCCTCTCTTCTTCCCAGGCAGCCAGTAGGACCCAAGTGAGGCAATATTGGAACACTGAACATAGGTTATGTGTGAAGTACAATTGTATCATGGTGTTGGTGCTCCCTGGACTTGGTGAATGTTGAAATTGACTTATTCTTCGGTGTGATGTTACTGAAGGCTCCTCACAGACCCCTTCTGGGGTCTTTCGGCTACTGTTCTTTGAAACAGGCCATTAGATTTCAGATTCTCTCTTCCTCTTGTTGGAGTTACATTTGCTCTCTGGGTGGTCACCCTGATCCAGGTCCTTCATACAATAGCACAAGCTAAGGATGTTCTTAGGTCTTGGGAAATCCATTTATTTGCTGTGCTATTGTAAAAGAACATGTAGCTCAGTTTATCCTTGTTCAATATGCTATAACATTACCATTGTCTCCTGACATCCAAGGGTCAAATCAAGTTCTCAGAGTTTTTTGTGTTTTTTTCCCCCTGAAAGACCCCTTAACACTTGACTTACACTAAAGGAAAAATGTCCTCATCCAGTCTCCCACTGACGGTGATGGATGAGTAAAATGCCAGCCACAATGATGTTCCTTCAAAATAAACCCCACTTTCTTGCTTGCTTCTGTCCTTTGTCTTATATAATGGGTAGTGTACTAATGTCAGCAGAGTAGGTTTGGGGTCATCCAATGGCATTCTTCTTAAATGAAGGGTCTAGCAATTATTTTTAGAATGGTGAGAGTGAGGGTATGTGTGATTTGGGGGGAAAGTTTTGCAGCTACTGTTTTGTTTTTTAAAAGGACAGCGTGGATATTATGTAAAATTGTTTCTGAAACATATTTTGGAAGCTATAAAGTAGTATATATTTTTATCATTAGTTACAGACATAAATACATATTGGATATTCAGATCCTGCAATCTTATTGTGATAAACACACATGGACCCAATTTCGTGCTTTCTCCTCACCTTCCTGGCTTCTATAGGTAATCATTCTTCACATAACAAGTTAGAATGACCCATGATTTAAGATCTTTCCAAAGTTATCTGCAGTAATGACATTTGCGTTCTTTGACCTTTGAAGATCAAAGCAAAGTGATACAGATCCTTGTTCAATTACTGCAAATGTGGAAGGATGATGCTCTGCAGACCAGGGACACATCTCTGTGGGCTGAATTATGGGGAAGAGGTGGGGGAAAGGGAATGAAACCAACTCAGTTAGAATAGTGGAAAAATATAGTGAATTTCATAAAGCAGGCAAGTGCTGGAGGGCCTGAGCTTCTTATATGGAACAGCACTAAGCAACAGAAGAAGAGAATATTTTTCCCTTATATGGAAAAATATCTTCATGCTGAGTTTGAGACGCTAATAACATTTGGATACTATTCAAAGGCAAAATTCTATATACTCTCAAGTGCTTTTTCCTTAATATCCAATATCCTTAGAATTTTAAATAAAAGTGGAAAGTACTGTCAATTAAAATACAAGCACAATATTTTCAAATTACTGTACTTCTCCCTTGTAAGGGCTTGTTCTGCAATAACTTGTCCCCCCACAAAATCCGTCTCACTCAATAACTGGTT
>VMDR010031192.1:0-12127 GCA_007922815.1 Macrotus californicus | reverse complement strand
GTAGTAATACAATAATAGTAGGGGATTTTAAGCTCTCCCCCCGCCCCCCTCTGCCATTGACATCAATGAATAGATCTGTCAGGCAAAAACAAAAAACAAAAAAACAAACAACAAGGAAACAGAAGCCTTAAATGACATGCTAGTTCAGATGGATTTAACTGATATCTTCAGAGCATTTCATCCCAAAACAGAAGAGTATATATTCTTTGCAAGTACACATGAAACATTTTGTAGAATAGAACACATGTTAGGACATAAAACAAATTTCAATAAATTTAGAAAAATTAAAATCATATCAAGCACCTTCTCTGACTATAATCTATAAAACTAGAAACAATCACAAGAACACTGAAAAACACACAAGGACATAAAGGCTAAATAACATATCATTAAACAATGAAAGGGTTAACAGTGAGATCAAGGAAGAAACCCAAAGATACTTAAAACAAATGAAATTGAGAATATAGCAACCCAAAATCTATGGGACACGGCATAAGCAGTCCTAAGAGGGAAATTTATAGCCCACCTCAAGGAACAAGAAGAATCTCAAATAAACATTCTAATTTTACACTTAAAAGAACTAGAGAAAAAACAACAAACAAAGCCCAAAGTGAGTAGGAGAAAGAAAATAATAAAGTAGTCATAAACAAAATAAAGTTAAAAAAATACGAAAGATTAATGAAACCAAGAGCTGGTTCTTTGCACAGATAAACAAGATTGATAAACCTTTAGCCAGACACATCAAGAAATAAAAGAGAGGACCTATATAAATAAAATCAGCAATGAAAGAGAAGTAACAAGTGACACCAAGTTAATATAAAGACTTGTAAGAAAATATTATGAATAATTATGTCAACAAATTGGACAATTTGGATGAAGTGGATAAATTTCTAGAAATATAATATCTTCCAAAATTGAATCAGGAAGAATCAGAGAATCTGAATAGACAGATTACAACTAATGAAATTGAAGCAATAAGCAAAAAAACTACCAACAAACAAAAGTCCTGGACCAGATGGCTTCACAGGTGAATTTTACCAAACATTCAGAGAGAAAATAACACCTCTCTTCCTCAAACTGTTCCAAAAATTCAAGAGGAAAGACTCCCAAACTCATTTTACAAAGCCAGCATTATCCTAATTCCAAAACCAGATAAAGACACTACAAAGAAAGAAAATTATAGGCCAATATCCCTGATAAACATAGATGCTAAAATCCTTAACAAAATATTAGCAAACCAGATCCAGCAATACATTAAAAAAGATCGTACACCATGATCAAGTGGGATTTATTTTGGGGATGTAAGGTTGGTACAATGTCTGCAAATAAAATGTGATACACCACAGGAAAAAAGGAAGGATAAAAACCACATGATCATATCATTAGATGTAGAAAAAGCATTTGATAAAAACCAGCACCCATTTATGATTTAAAAAAAGCAAACCTCTCAGCCAAATAGAAATAGAAGGAATATACTTCAATGTAATAAAGGTCATATCTTGAAAACGTATAGCCAACATCATATTCAATGGGCAAAAAGCATTATCCTTAAGACCAGGAGTAAGATAGGGTGTTAGCTTTCACCTCTCTTATTCAACATAGCACGGAAAGTCCTAGCCACAGCAATCAGACAAGGAGAAAAAGTAAAAGGCATCCAAATTGGAAAGAAGGAAAACTGTCATTAGTTGCAGATGACATGATACTGTATATAGAAAACTCTAAAGACTCCATTAAAAACTACTAAAACTAATAAAAGAATTCAGTAAAGTAGTAGGATACAAAATAAACACCCAGAAATCAGTAGCATTTTTATACACCAATAATAACTATCAGAAAGAGAAACTAAGAAAACAATCCCATCGATTGCAATGACAACAAAAAAGTAAGATAGTTAGGAATGAATTTAACCCAGAAGGTAAAAGACCTATGTGGGGGGCTCCACCCACAGAGCCCCCCACCCCAGGCTGCCACAGATGAGAATAAGTCTACCAAGACAAGATCTACTGGGGGAGGAAAGATAGCCAATCTCTCAAAGAAGAAGGGCCTTGAGCCTGTTCCTCAATGGGCTTTTATTGGGTTTAATTTGCATAGAAACACAGGGCATATATGTAAAGCTCATCAATCACTGTCAGGCAGTAATTATCAAATAATAGATAACATTCAAAGAACTATGAGGGCTTATTCTGAGTCAGGGTCAGATAGCCAAAGGGCCATAAAATGTTGGGAAACAAACTCATTTTATATTTGGATCTTTATCATTTAAATTGTGGGTATCCTTAGCAAAACAGGATTCACAGGATTTTATACATTCTTTCTTAGGCTTGATTGCCCCTGGGAACGGCCCATTCCAGCACAGGGCCACACTCACCTCTGGCATTGTTTCAGGCTTAAGTCAAGTGGGGGAAGTAAGGCAGCCAAGAGATTAGGAGACTTTTTACAGATGGAAGACTCAGGCTATGACAAAGCCAAGGGGTGAGGGTCCATCACCCCTTTACTATATAGTCCCTGAAGTCCTTCCCTGATGGCCCATTTGAGACTGTGCCTGTCTTAGATCATCCCTCCCTTGAGGAATCTTACCCATCACTGGCTAACCAGATATCCGCCTGGGGCCAAACAGGGTGAAGTAAAGGGGGCAGAGGCTGCACCTTTGCCAGGAAGATAAACTTCGTCTCCTCAGTGGCTTATGGTCCCAAGGTCTTTTTACTCAGCCTTAGGCAAGGGCAGTTACAGCTTCTGAAATCAGGCAGGGCAGTTCCCAACAGACCTGTACTTGTAAAATTATAGCATACTGAACAAATAAATTGAAGATACAAGTAAGTGGAAACATACTCTGTTCATGGATAGGAAGAATTAACATAATTAAAATGTTCACGTTACCCAAAGCAATCTCTAGATTCAATGCAATTACTATCAAGATACAAACTGTATATATCACAGAACTAGAAAAAATATTCCAAAAATTTATATGAAACCACAAAGACCCCTAATAGACATAGCAATCTTGAGAAATAAGAACAAAGTTGGAGGAATTAGCCTACCTGATATCAGACTAAATTACAAGGCAATAGTAAGCAAAACAACATGGTACTGGCATAAAAATAAACTGATAGATCAATGGTACGAAATAGAAAGCCCAGAAATAAACTCAAGCCTTTATGGTCAATTAATATTTGATAACGGAAGCAAGAACATACAATGAGTTAAAGATACCTATTCAGTAAGTATTGTTGAGAAAATTGAACACATAAGTGCAAAAAGATGAAACTAGACCACCTCTTCACACCATACACAAGAAGAAACTCAAAATGGATTAAAGACTTAAATGTTAAACTTGAAACCATAAAAATTCTAGAAGAAAACATAGGCAGTAAAATCTCAGACATTTCTCCTAGCAATATTTTTTCTGATATATTTCCTTGGGCAGGCAAACAAAAGGAAAATAGTAAACAAATTGGATTACATCAACCTAAAAAGTTTTTGCACATCAATGGAAACCATTAATAAATAAAGAGACAACTCACTGAATCGGAAGACATATTGTATTTGCTGATACATCTGATAAGGGGTTAATATCCAAAATTTATAAACAAATTATAAAAGTCAACACCCCAAAAAAATCTAATTGAAAAATGAGCAAAGGACCTCATAGACACTTCTTTAAAGTAGACATACAGATTGCCAATAGACATATGAATAGACAAATACTCAAAGTCACTAATCATCAGAGAAATGCAAATTAAAACCATAATGAGATATCACCTCACACCTGTCAAAGTGACTATCATCAATACATCAACAAACCAGTGTTGGCAAAAATGTGGAGAAAAGAGCACCCTAGTCCATTGTTGGTGGGAACACAGATTGGTGCAGCCACGGCAGAAAACAATATGGAGTTATCTCAAAAAATTGAAAATGGAACTGCCGTATGACCCAGCAATTTCACTTCGGCAAATACATCTGAAGAAACGTGAAACAAAATTCAAAAGTATATATGCACCCTTACATTCATTGTCTATTTATAATAGAGAAGATTTGTAAGCAGCCCAAGTGCCCAGCAGTAGATGAGTGAATAAAAAGTTGTGGCATATTTACATAACAGAATACTACTCAATTATAAACAAAAAAGAAATCTTTCCTTTTGCAACAGTATCGTTGGTCCTGGAGAATATTTTGCTAAGTGAAATAAACCTGTGAGAGAAAGACAAATATCATATAATTTTACTTATATGTAAATCTAACAAACAAAATAGAAACAGACTTATAGATACAGAGAAGAGACTGATGGGTGTCAGAGGGGTTGGTGGTTTGGGGACTGGGAGAAAAAGGTGAAGGAATTAAGCAAAATATCCAAAAAAATCTCATAGACACAGAGAACATTATGGAGATTACCAGAGGGAAATGGGGGTGTTGGGAAGTAGAAGAGGATAAATGGGGAATTAATGGTGATAGAAGGAGAGTAGGCTTGGGGTGTTGAATACACAACACAATATACAGGTGATGTGTTATAGAATTGTACACCTGAAACCTATATAATTTCTTTAACCAATGTCACCTCATATAAATTGAATACAAATTAAAAAATAAAAAAGAGATTTAATCTATTTCCTGTTTGCTCTAAGAATACTCGCCAGTGGTGCTTGCAGCTGCAGCATTTACATTAGGATTATAGGCAAGTTCTGTTTAGAAATAACTCCAAGAACAGTTTTCACTGGAAACCCATCAGATTTGTTTCAACCTCAAATGACCTATTTATGAGAGATAAATGAATGCTGGCAGTTAGCTGCACTATTGTTTTTATAGATGGGAAATGGATTAAAAATATAAAAAAAGAAATAAAAAGGAGAAACAAGACTAATGTGATTGTATTAAGTGAGCCAGTCTACTATACTGTCCAATATGGAGAAAAGATTGATGAGAAAAGACACTTTGATTTAGGTATCTCCTGTCACTATTTAATTTGAATGATTTCAGAAAAATGAAATGAATGGAAATCACAATAGAGAACCACAAAACTTGAAAAAAGTAAGAGAAGTCTGCAGGACTATTTTATCTGATCAAAATGAGTCAAACAAAGAAAGTAAAAGTATACAGGGTGTGTACACACTGGGTAGAGGACCATACCTCTGCTTGTTTGAATCCAGCAGGGTTGGAAGTAACAAAAGAAAGTTGGAGCAATGATAGAGAAAGCAAGAAATGTAGCCACAGGGACAAGGCTCACGGCCAGTGGCTGGGTGAAGAATGTGGATGCCTGGGAATGGGTATTCTCTGGAGAACAGCTGGATTAAAATTATGATATTGGTTCTTTATATATTTTGGAGAGCAAACCCTTGTCCGAGGCATTATTGGCAAATATGTTTTCTCATATAGTTGGTTCTCTTTTCATTTTAATGCTTTTTTCTTTAGCCATGCAGAAGCTTTTTAATTTGATGAGGTCCCATTTGTTTATTCTTTCTTTTATGGCCCTTGCTTTAGGGGACACATCATTGAAGATGTTGCTGTGTGGAATATCTGATATTTTCCTGCCAGTGTTTTCCTCTATGGTTTTTATGGTGTCATGACGTATATTTAAGTCTTTTATCCACATTAAATTTATTTTTGTCTATGGTGTAAGTTGGTGTCGCGTTTCATTTTTTTGCAAGTAGCTGTCCAAACCTCCCAACACCATTTGTTGAAGAGGCTATTTTTACTCCATTTTATGTTTCTTCCCCCTTTGTCGAATATTAGTTGACCATAGAGATTTGGGTTTATTTCTGGGCAGTCTGTTCTGTTCCATTGGTCTATGTGTCTATTCTTATGCCTGTACCAGGCTGTTTTGATGACAGTGGCCTTGTAATACAGTTTGATATCAGGTATTGTGATCCCTCCTGCTTTGTTCTTCTTTCTCAAAATTGCTGCAGCTATTCAGGGTCTTTTATGGTTCCATATAAATTTCTGAAATGTTTGTTCTGTATCTGTGAAATATGTCATTGGTACTTTAATAGGGATTGCATTGAATCTATAAATCATTTTGGGTAGTATGGCCATTTTGATGATGTTAATTCTTCCTATCCATGAGCATGGCACATGCTTCCATTTGTTTGTGTCTTCCTTAATTTCTTTCTTCAGTGTTGTATAGTTTTCTGAGTACAGGTATTTTACCTCCTTGGTTAGGTTGATTCCTAGGTACTTTATTTTTCTTGATGCTATATCAAATGGGATTTTTTTTCCTGATTTCTGCTTCTGATGTTTCATTGTTTGTGTACAAAAATGCCTTTGATTTCTGAATATTGACTTTGTATCCCGCTGTTCTGCCAAATTCATTCATTAGGTTGAGTAGTTTTTTGGTGGAGTCTATAGGATTTTCTATGTACACTATCATGTTATCTGCAAACAATGAATATAAAGAACTCATACGACTCCACTCCAGGAAGACCAAAAATCCAATTCAAAAATGGGCAAAAGGCTTGAACAGACACTTCTCCAAGGAGGATATACAGAGGGCACAGAGACATATGAAAAGATGCTCAGCATCACTAGCCATCAGAGAGATGCAAATTAAAACCACCATGAGATACCACTTGACACCAGTCAGAATGGCCATCATAAACAAATCAATTGACAAGTGCTGGAGAGGATGTGGAGAAAAGGGAACCCTAGTGCACTGTTGGTGGGATTGCAGACTGGTGCAGCCTCTGTGGAAAACAGTGTGGAATTTCCTCAGAAAACTAAAAATGAAATTGCCTTTTGACCCAGCAATTCCACTGCTAGGATTATACCCTAAGATCCCTGAAACACCAATCCAAAAGAACCTATGCACCCCAATGTTCACAGCGGCACAATTTACAATAGCCAAGTGCTGGAAGCAACCTAAGTGCCCATCAGTCAGTGAGTGGATCAAAAAACTGTGGTACATTTATACAATGGAATTCTACGCAGCAGAGAGAAAGAAGGAGATCCTACCCTTTGCAACAGCATGGATGGAACTAGAGAGCATTATGCTAAGTGAAATAAACCAGGCGGTGAGGGAGAAATACCACATGATCTCACCTTTAACTGGAACATAATCAACAAAAGTAAAAAGCAAACAAAATACAACCAGACACATTGAAATTAAGCACAATCTAACAATGGCCAGAGGGGAGGGGCGAGGGAACAGTTGGGGGGAAGGGTTTCCAGGAACCACTATAAAGGACACATGGACACAACCAAGGGCGAGGGTAGGGGCAAGGGAGGGAGGTAGGAGTGGCTGGGGTGGAGGGGAGTGGTGGGAGGAAAATAAAGACAACTGTAAATGAACAACAATAAAGTAATAAAATCTTAAAAAAAAGATTATGATATTGAGAGTTGGGGGAAAGTAAAAAACGATTAGGTGGCACAATCAGTGATATTTTTCCCAAAAGATCACCTCCTCAGGCCTGGAAATAAATGATTGATGGGAAATAATAGATTTTCAAAACTGGGAGTGTTCATTAGTGGTAAGAAATGGAGGAGTAAAATTAAAGCTGAAGACTGAAGAAAAATATGTATTGCTTCACCTTGATTTGTCTTGTCAGTCTCATAAGCTTTCATTTTCCTTTCATTGCAAATGTAAATAATCATAGCTGCACATTTAATATTACTGAATATTTAATAATAAATTTTATCATGACTTTGGTGCTAAATTATGCTATGTATTCAATAACCTCAATTATGAAAAATACTCTTCCAGATTCTACTTCAATAGCAAGGGGACATGCACATTAATAGCCTTAAAAAGCCTGTATGCATAAATCCCAAATTTAAGTACAAAATTCATATATATCATATAATCTTAGTTTTGAAAGAAAGAGATTTAGGAACGCTGGTTTCTCTTGCCTAGTGAAGACTATGAGACTAAATAAAGTTTAGAGACTTCCACTTGAAGTGAGGCTTATATTTCTTGAACATTGTCCTTCCAGGTAGTTTTTCCTATTATCAATCTAAAATCTCAGTATAGCCTTAACATAGTTTGAGTTTATTTATTAAACTTACTTATTTTCCTTATCTTGTTTAAGAATTTTAAGAAAGAACAGGAGAAGAGAAATATCCTTCAAACTTATACATTAATGCTACTTTCATTGACTCACTCAATTGGCATCTGAGCCCAGCCTTTATGTATCCCCCTGAAAAAAAAATTAAGATTTTAGTAAATGTTCAGTAAGCATGCAAAGAGAAAGACATCTAAAATGTTGATTTTCAAGACTGTCTTCATAGAAATTAGGCTCTGGTATTGCAGCTTTCCTTTTCTACTATTAGCAGAGAGCATACATAAACATAACTAGTCATTAGAAACTAGAATGTTTCCAATAAAATAAAAATTGTTTTGTTTCTATTATTGATGATCTCTCATTTTGCTGGTACTGAATAGCTACTTTTAAATAATTTTTTTTTTACTAATTCTTTGCTAAACTTTGAGGTTGCAATGGAAAGACAACCAAAGTAGATGACATAGAGTTATTACAGGATGCCCTAGAAATCAAAGAAGCAAGGGAACCCAGCTCAGTAGCTGTTCTTATTCAGAAGTGCATTACATCCCGGACTGGGATTGCATCACGTTCCATGAAGAACCAAAACAAAGGCCCATTTTCATCAGGGATATTTCAGACTAAGGCCTAGGAATCTACCTCCTATCGAGGCAGCCTCAAATTAATGAGACCACCTAATATGGAACAGCCTAATTGGGCTGAATTTTGCATCAAGCGATCTCAGTAGCAGATGTCATACCTTATGTCTATATTATGTAAGTTTAATTTATACAGGGCACCTATCCATGGTTTGATCCCTGATAGCTGTATCTATTTCCTTTCTTGCACCTAACATAAATGAGAATAACTTAAAACAGAAACTCATTTTTTAAAGAAATGCTCTGAAGACTATACTTGGTTGTTAAACACAAATAAGTAAGATTAACCTGTGATGCTTATTTGGAGTGTAGGTGTCAGTTTCTAGATATTTTGAGTGGCTAGGTCTCAAGGGAGACCATAACCTCCAGTTTTAAAAAGCACCTTCAATGTTTCTGATTGTAGAGGACCACACTTTGAGAAATTATTTATACAGAAAATCCAGGGACTGATGTTTTCTCAGTGTGTTTTGCTTTGTCCAAAGTCCCTTGAAGTTATTCATAATTTTGCAGCAAGTTTCTTAAAAGTCTAAATATTTCAGAATAGGGTCAAGATACCCATAGTATGAGAAGAAAATTCATGAAGAGAAAAGGTAGTTTTAAATGTTACCTATCACATCAAAATAAGAAAAAAGTGGTGTATCAGAAATGACTCCATGCAAAGTAGCTGTAATTCACCACCATCACTTCTACACTGTGAGACACTGTTAGAATGGAGGCTATTATGGCACCCCACCCAGCTGGGTTGGAAACTTGAGATCATAACCCAGTGGCAGATGGTAGTAGGGAAAATAATGCAAAGCACAACTAAACGATAGTAGGAAATGAGGATGCATATTGGGAGGGAGGGCATCATAATCTTTAGCTTACAAATGAGAAATTAAGTTCAGTTAACTACGCTGTCTAAGCCTTCAGTATTATGTAGTGTGAGGTTTTAGAAAAAAAACATTGGAAAACAAGAACAGACAATGTCTTTTATAGAGAACTTAAACAGAATTATTTCTCTTCTTATATTGACAGATATTTTCATTACCAAGCTTTCCTTGAAATATTTTAATTGATTACTTCTATTTAACAGGTAAGAGTTTATGAATAAGATCAGAAAGACACATAAAATACCACTGGGAAATTTTGCTAGTAGGTAGCAATGTGAAACTTATAAACTACTTTGTTGGGAGGCAGTAGAGGCGAACTCCTCTACATATAACTCCCCTGAAAGGATTAAATGGGTAATACTTCTAAAATATTATGGGAGATTTAATTAAAATTACATGATTAAGCATTTATAATTTGAAAATGCAGTGTCAACCAGCAAGAATGGGAAGATGGGCTCTGGAGGAAAGATCGGAAAGGCTAAGCATGAAAGAATCTGGGATAGGTTAAGAACTAAGCACAAGGGAGAGCTAAGTGCAAATAATGAAGTGGTTGAGAGCATGGGATTTTTTTTTCTCCTTTCCCGCCCCCTGGGTTTGTAATCTTAACTCTTCCCTATCTGTAAAGCAGGGATAATAATATCTGTTACGAAAAACTGTTGCAAAGAGTCAATGAGCTAACATAGATAAAGGACTTAGAATAGTGCTTGACACATGGTACTTTCCAAGTAGCTCTTAGCTCCTATTATCTACAGGAGATCCACGCTACTCTAAGACAGAAGGGTTTAAATAATAAAACTTTTTCCCATAGGTAGACCAAATCTCTTCTACTCTTTCAATCTAAACTCATATTCTCTTATCCTGTCATTCACGGCGATAGGGAATAGTCAGACACTCTTTGCATGATGACGCTTCACATTCTGAATGATTTCATGTAATTGGAAACATTTGTGGATGTACAGCTCTTCAGGGAAAAGTGTGTCCCAATCCAATTTCACAAAGTAATGTCAGGAAGGAAACAGTCAATGAAGTTACTCAGAATCAAAGCATTTTAGAGAAAGTCTTTTAATCCAACTTGAGGACAGTAAAGCATGGAGAGAGAATCACTGATGTCCAAAAGGTGTATAGGGTTTCTTACATCTACGCATCTTCCTGTATTTTGAAGTCAAAATTAAATATTGAGGAACGGTCTAATTAATTTAAATAATTTAGGGTCTGTTTCCTCATTAGGATATCAGAGCATTTATTTTGAATCTTGGGTTTCATAGTGCTTGATTTGGTTTTCCTAATCTTGGTTTTAGTTTCCTATTTTATGTAAATAACTGGAAGGCAGAGGACCTCATATTTAGATTTTCACAAAACCTAGTAAATGTTCCACCTACTACAAGTGTTCTAAGCATTAGTGCTTAATGAGTTCACAGTGGTCAAATCAGAAATTTAGGAACAAATAATAATTTCTGAGCTCTGTTTATTGAAAATAATGGCGACTAATGAACATCACACAATGATATAAATGCCCAATAAGTATATGTTTCTCCAAACAGTGCAATTAACAAGTACTTAAGTAAAATGTAAGTCTCATTTTCTTTAATGAGCACTGAGGGTGCTCGTGGGCCAGTGGGGAGTCCATGGAACCCAGTGCCTCCTAAGTGGGGTTCTTGATAGAGTTTGTGGGCAGTTAGTAGGATCCATCCCCCTTTAATGCCTTCTGAAAGTCCTATCTGCCACTCTCTCAGCCTCTTCCCTCTCTTCAGTCACGTAGCCCATGACTCAGTACTCTGTATGGGGTGAGATAGAAATGGCTTTCCTGGGCAACAGCCCCCACAGCTGGGGGAGCTTGGTTCTCACTCCTATGCACTCACTTTTCCCCATGGGAGAAATCACAGGCCAGTAAGTTCTCAATAGGTACTGAGCTGTGCCACTTTTAGGGGAGGGATGACACAGGTAAAATCGAATTGTTCCTCTTTCTCTAATGTATCCAGACTTGGTTTAGTGGTTGGTATTGTGTGGGGTTTTGGGGGTTGTTTTAGGCTTGTTTGTTTGTTTGTTTTTTTGTTTGTTTTTGCTAGAATGGTATGCTGGAGCACCTCCCCTGAAAACCTGGACGTCCACAAAGACTCTCTCATCCATAGGTGATTATCTAAGAGAGTTCTCCAGGGATTCTCAGATGGCAGATACTAGGGTACAGGGGGATGGAGCCAGTTCACAGGCCACTGCAGAGGACCAAGGTGTGTGTGCCTATTACCCAATACACAGGTGAGCAAGACTCCTCCCAGGGTCTTTGGCATATTGTGCTGGATCCCAGAGTTCACACAAAGACACTTTTATCTTTGGATGCCAAATTGTTGTTGATAAGGACAGGATAAGATGAGGGACATCGTATTTAGCCATGTTGCTGACATCATTCTTGAACATATACTTAACTCACACAGATTTCTTGTTACTTGAGAAATGTACTTTATTCCCTGTTATGTTGTCACCTGTCTTCATCGAACCAATAGCACCCATGCCTTCCCAGACCTCTTTTCTTTGTCATTAAGTTCTGAGGTTGTTTCATTAGACTACTCTAGTCCCTATAAGAAGTAAAATAGAGGATTTGACACTACAGACCCAGAGCTCTTCCTTTCAAGTAGTATCA